>JAODAL010010429.1:0-100000 GCA_025379985.1 Phyllomedusa bahiana | reverse complement strand
GGGCCCTTTTCGGAGAGCCGTTTCCCCATCCCGACCCGTGGGGTGGCGGTCCCAAGGCCCAAAATTTTTTTAAAAACGGGGCCCGGTGTCTCTGGGCAAGTGGGTGCCCCCCAGAGGACCCTTTGGGGGGAAAAAGCCCTGACCCTTCCCGCGGTTTTGAAGAGCGTGCGCCGAGCCTGAGAGCCACCATCAACCCCCGAGGGCCCACCCCCGCTCACCCCGTGAGCTTACAAAAGTTTTAGCGGCCTTTGGGGGGGGGTTCTAGTCCAGTGGCCCGGGGGTGAGATGGACTTTTCCGGGGCACAGATGGGGAAACGGGGGCTTGAAAAATTTTTGATGCACGTGGCTTTGGGCCCGGGCCCGGGGGCCGGGTTTTTTTGGCAAAGGGAAAAACCTGCTTGGGATCTGGTGTTGGGGGGAGCGAGGGGGGCCCTGACTGGGGGGGGAAAACCCCTCTGTGTCCACCAGACGGAAAAAGGGAACATTTCCAAGGGCCCAAAAACCTGGGAAAGCCGACTTTAGGGTTTTTGGGTTTGGGATGGTTTGGGTTAAAGGTTTTTTGCTCCCAAACCGGGGGAAGGGTAGATGGCGGGTTTCTAGACTGGGGCCCCCCCCCCTGTACGGCGTGCAGGTCGTCAAAAAATGGCGGAAGGAGAAGGGGTAGGAGTGGGTCTCCTGGTGGTGCTGGTGATACTCTCGGGGGGGGCGACGTGGAGGCTGAAGCTGAGGCTGATCCCTGATCATGACTCCTGATAGACATGGCAGACTGAGGCACGCATGGTGGTGGCGGAGAGGAGGAGGCGGGAGACAGAGGTGTGAACAATGGTTTGAGGCCCGGCGTCGGTCCTGGCCTTTTTTGCCAAGTGTTCCCTCCGATTTCAACTCCATGCGATTCGCTGCAAGTGACCTATACATGGTTGGTTGGTGGTTAACCACTTAAGGATCTTTGCCTCTACTTATGCGATATAACGGCAAAAGGCGGCATATGACCATCGCTGGGTGAATCAGATGCTTGGTCAAAGAAGGCCCAGACTTGAGAGGTCTCCTTGGACCTTTTAGAACGTGGCGATAAGCCGAGGATCGGGTTTGCGCTGACCGTGTGCTTGGCGGACAAAGACAGCGGACTTCTGCGACCCTGCCCTCTCCCTTTTTGTGGCGGGGAAGCCCGTATTGACACACACCCCCATCGTCATTCCTCCTCGTCCACTTTGATGAATGCGCTCGCAAGAAAATTCTGGCGGAAAAAGACCAGGATGGGATCCGCAATGTCCGTCAACCATCATCATCATCATCAACAATCACAGGTGACTGGTCGACCTGCTCTTTCTGCATCCAAAGCTGCGGGCTACAAGCAAGGGCACTGCAAGGCTGTTGCCGACCGCCCGGGATTTTTGCCGATTGACCTCACTTCTGGGATGCATTCAGTAACTGGGCGTCAAGCAGACTAAAAAAATCATCCTCCCTTATCTTTTAACATGCCTTTCTGACCCCAACCCGCATTTTGACATCAAAGAGTCCCGCAGACAATCGGATTATCCACAGTGGTGGGTACAAACGAGTGTGACAATTGGCTGCTTCATGTTGGAACGGAAGCTGATATGCTGATGACAACAATTGTGGCCGAACATGCGAGGTACGGAGGATGTAAGACTGCTAGATGCAGGTTGCTAACCACTGAAGGACAGATGGCGACGATTGTTCGTTACTTAGTATTCACAGGGCCCTGACCCAGCGATGACAGGCCTGAACGGTCTCTGCCAACTGACGATCCTCTGGCAACTGCGTGTGTCGCCAGCACGGAAGGGAGCAACCTTCTCTCTACCTCTACCATCCATGTGCTACCCCCCTCTTTTCCGCCGTTACGCACCTGCATTTGCTCCATGGTTCAGAAATATAAAAATTTGAGAAGTATGAGAATAGATGTTTTGGAAAGTCTCTTATTAAAAGGACCGGCAATCACTAGCTATTCTCAAATCCCTCTAATCAAACAAACAAAATTCTTTCTGGATTCAAATTTTAACAGCACACAAGGTGTCTTCAACAAATCTGGACTGGTCAAAAGTCCAAAAAAACACGTACTGTTATGTTTTGGTATAATTAAACAGGTATTTTTTGCACCTTTCAATTCACGCTTGGTGAATAATATAGAATTGCTGTTTTTAATGATTACGTGGAAGCTCTTGCATCAATGAACAACGCAGGGTGTGAAAAGTCAAAAAACACGTAACTGTAATGTTCTTGAAAAATAATAAACGGCATTTTTTGCACCTTTAATTCACGCTGTGGAGAATTATAGAAATTGCTGTTTTAAGATTTACGTGGGATCTGCGTCTGTGAACAGAATGCTGGGTGTGCAAAAGTCAAAAAACACCGTAACTGGTTATGTATTGGTATAATAAACGGACTTATTTTTTTTTTCACCTTCACCTTCAATTCCCCTAGTGGTGAAAATAGAATTGTGGCCTTTTTTAAGATTTACATGGATGCTGGCGACAATGAAACAATGCGGGTATGCAAAATCAAAAAACACCGTAACTGTTCTTTTTTGTATGATACAACGTATTTTTTGCAACCATTCAATTCACCTGTGGTGAATATATAATCGCTGTTTTAAAGATTTTACGTGTATTGCTGCTTCAATGAAAACAATGCTAGGATTGCAAAAGTCAAAAAACACGTAACTGTTAGTATTTTCGTATGATACACTATGTTTTGGCACCTTTGCAATTTCACCTTGTGGTTGAATATGGAATTGCTGTATTAAGGAAATTACGTGGATGCCCTGCGTCATATGAACAATTCTTGGGTGTGCAAAAAGTCAAAAAACACGTTAACTTGTTATGTTTTTTCGTATGATACAACGGTATTTTTTGCACCTTCAATTCACCATGTTTGTGAATATAGAATTGCTGATTTTAAGATTTACCGTGGAATGCTTGCGTCAATGAAACAATTGCTGGGTTGAGCAAAAGTCAAAAAAACAAGTAACTGGTATGTTTTTCTATGATAAACACGGTATTTTTTGCACCTTTCAAATTCACCTTTGGTGAATATAGAATTGTCTGTTTTAAGATTTACGTTGGATGCTGCTCAGATAGAACAATGCTTGGGTGGTGCAAAAGTCATAAAACACTAACTGTTTATTTTCCGTAGATACACGGTATTTTTGCACCTTTCAAATTTCACCTGTGTGAATATAGTAATTGCTGTTTTAAGATTACTGTGGATGCTGCTCAATGAATAATGCTGGAGCTCAAAAGTCAAAAAACACTAACTGTTTGTTTCCGTATGATACACGGTAATTTTTTGGGCAACAAACAACCTGTGCTTGACTACAAGTTTGCTGGATTGTAATTTAAAACTTGCAAGGTGGATATATCAACAGTCACCAGTGTAATGGGTAAAAATTAAAATGAACACATAATGAAATGTATACTGATAATAAAGATGGTGGGAGTTTTGCACCTAACAAAGAGACCTGCAGTATTACTAGAAAATGATGTGTATCCAATAAAAGTTCGGGCTGCCCAATATCCAGGAAATATTTCAATATCCAAACTGTTTAAATAATAAGATATTCCACTACAATGTCTACAACTAAGTCTTGGTGAACTTTATCCAGTGTTCTTTTTAGATAGAGACTTTCTGTGTTACGCCCGCGGGGCCACCCCCTTGCTCCCCCCCCGGCCGTGAATTTTACCAGCGTAGATGCTGCTTTAAAATTCTCTAGCTAACTACATAAAATCTTCAAAATCTCTAATAAAACTAAAGTTGAAGGATCACAGCTAAATAGTAGATATTTTCTCTGTGCAGAAATAGACTATAATTTCGCTGAGCTGTTTGCACAGCAGAGCGATGTCCAATCCCAATTAGACGCTGAAGAGACACTGTAGGCTGAAACAGGAAACGCTGTCTATTGTGTAAAACGTGGTCATGTGATTTTTCCAGCCAATCCGCAACCATACACAACTCCCAGCGTCAATACGTCCCATCACGACGATCTTACCACCCTGCTCTATTACTGTTATCTGAATTTGCTGTCCGGCCAAAGAATTACAGGCAGCTCCGAAAAATGCGCGATCTTAGATAGATGATGCCACATGCACCAGATTTAACCTTAATTATCACATTGAGCTGAAATTTCGATACACCATAAAAACCTTGCCGATTTCACTTTGTTCCCGATAAAAATCGCTCCAACACTACTATTGACCAATCAGAATCAAATGCAGGAACAGTACAAAAATACAGTAAAATGCAGAAAGAGTGAATTGCTGAGTCTAGCGAGGGGCTTTGGCTATCTCGGCCAACAGAGCGCGAGCTACTTCTCCTATTGTAGTCCTATGGAGAGATGGGCGCAATGCCAATCTCGTACTCTCAGCGCCGCGGCATGGAGTATGAATAACAAAAAATCATTTTTTATTAGTTGTATAATATGTCTCTGAAAAAGAGCTGAAACCTTCTTATAAACGATAAATCATTTTAAAATCCCGAACAACGCGTTTTCCCCGAGACCGCCGGCGCTACATCGGAATTGCAATAGAGAGAATTGCCGGAAATACAGTAATTCCAGAATTATTTAGCTATTCTCATTGGTTGGCAATAAACCAGCCAATCAAATAGGGAGCGACAAAGACCATTATAAGCTATGGAGGAGAATTGACCAATCATAATAGGAGCTGACAAATACCCATTTATATCCTATGGAGAATTTTGACCAATTCAAAATCAAGGCGGACAGTTCAAAGACAGTAAAATACAGAAAAGAGCTGATTTGGCTGAGTTAGATACGGGGGCTTGGCTACCCAGCCAATCAAGAAGCGCATGCGAGCTACTTCTCCCATTGTAGTCTATGGAGAAATGGGCGCCAATGCAATCTCGGCGCTCAGCCCGTGCGGCAATGTGAGTTGAATAAAAAAATAATTTTTATTAATGTAAATAATTATCAGTATAAAGCGCGGAACCTTCTCAAAAAAAAAAAGGAGTTTAATCCGCTAACGAACGCTTTGTCGCCGTGAGACCCGGGGCGCTAATAGGAGGAATTGCAATAGAGAGATTTGCCGGGAAATACAGTATTCAAATTGTTTAAGCTCTTCTGGATAGTCCCGGCATGAAACACCCAACCAAACAAATAGTAGCGACAGAGGCCCATTCTAACCTAATGAGTGAGTATTGACGTCTAATCAGAATAGGAGCGACAGGGACCCATTCTAACCTATGGAGAAATATGACCATCATATTCAAATAGGCGGTACAGATTCAAAATAAAGTAAAAAGGCAGAAACTAGCTGATTGGGATGAAGGCTGCGGGGGTTCGTCAGCTTAAGCCAATCAGAGGCGAGCTACTTTTGTCATAGAGTTCTATGGGAAAAGAATTCTGTATTTTTGAACTGTCCCCCTTTGAATATGATTGGACAATATTACTCCATAGGTTAATGAAGGGTCCCCTGTCGCGTCCTATTCTGATTGGGTCAATACTCCTCCATAGGTTAAGAATGGGCCACTGTCCGGTCGCTATTCTATTGCATGGTTTATGCCGACAAAATCAGAATAGCTAAAACAATTTGATTTACTGTATTTCCCGGCAATTCTCTCTATTGCAATTCCGGATGTAGGCGCCGTCTCGGCACAAACGAGATGTTAGGGATTTAACTGCTTATTTTTTAGATAAGGTTTTCAGCGCTTTATCTGATAATGTTTTACACTTAAATAAAATTATTTTTATACTACATACTCCAGCCGCACTGCGGCTTGAGCGCCGAGATTGCATTGCTCCGATCTCTCCATAGACTACAATGGGAGAAGTAGCTCCGCTCTGATTGGCTGGGATAGCCAAGCCCTGCTAGTTTCAAAACCAATCACTCTTTTCTGTAATTATTACTGTCTTTTTGAACTGTCCCGTCCTTTGATTTTTATTGTACAGAAACTTCTCCTGAGATATAATAGTCTTTGTCGCTCCTATTTGATTGTCAATTCTCCTCCATAGCTTATAAATGGGTCTTTGTCGCTCCTAATTCTGATTGGTCAATTCTCCTTCATAGCTTATAATGTATGTTGTCCGCCCTAATCTGATTGGGGAATCTCCTCCATCGCTTATAAGATGAAGTCTTTGTCGCTCCAATTCTGATTGGCAGGTTTATGCAGACCAATCAGAAGAGCCTTAAATAATTTGAATTACGTATTTCCCAGTGCAATTCTCTCTATTGCCATTCCCGAGTAAGCTCCTGTCTCGGCGACAACGTGTTGTTCGGGATTTAATTGATTTATGGTTTATAAAAGGTTTCAGCTCTTTTTCAGAGAATATTTTTACAACTCAATAAAAAATGATTATTTTTTACAGTATCTCCTGCCGCACGCGCTGAAGCACGAGATTGCATTGCGACCCTTCTTCTCCATAGACTACAATTGGAAGAAGTAGCTCGCTGTCCTATTGGCGGGGATAGCCAAGGCCCCTGCTAGCTCAAACCAGTCAGCTCCATTTTCCAGCCTTTTTACTGGTATTTTTGAACTTGTCCCCCGCCTTTGATTTTGATTGGTTTGAAACTTCTAACTTCACCATAGGCTATAATGGGTCCCTGTTGCGCCTATTCTGATTGGCCGGTTTATGCCGACCAATGAGATTATCTTTCAGAATTTTGAATTACATGTATTTTCCCCGCAATTTTCCAATATCCAATTCTTGATATAATCGGCCGTACTAGATTTTTGGAAAGTGTTTTTTAAATTTTGTTTTTTTTTTTAATTTTTGAGGTTCGAGCTCTTATTCAGTAATGTTTGTTCCGCCTTTAAAAAGCGATTTTTTAATTCAACTTACTCCGCAAGGACATCTTTAATGATTTCCTTTTCTCCGCGTTCTCCAGACTGTCTCCGCATCGGAAAACATGTGAGCGCCGTCCCGCAGCAGCGCCCATGTCCCCCGCACTGCGCCAGTGTCCCCCGCACTGTCCCCAGACACTCTGGCGAGGGCAGGGAACTTTTCTCCCCCGCAATGTATGAGCACACCTCTCGGATGGTGAATATTAGGCGAGCGCCACACCTGCGCCTAAGTCCCCTCACTGCGCTCCAAACACTGGCGAGGCGGGGCGGACTTTACAAAGGCATGTAGAGTGCAACCTACCCACATACCTCGTGCTCGGGGCGGCGAATCATAGGCGCAGCGCCGCACTGCGCCTAATTCCCCTCACTGCGTCCTCAATCACTCTGGCAGAGGCGCTGTCTGACTTTAGATGGCATTATATGAGCGCTAGTGTTTGAGCGATTTTTGTTAAACGACAAAGTGTTGAAATAGGCAAGGGTTTTTAATGTGATCGAAATGTCCAGAATCATGCGATAATTAAGGTTAAAATCTGTGCATCAGTCTATTTAAGATCGCGCTTTTTTCCCGCGCTGCTTTCCTGTAATTTTGGCGGCCAGCAAATCAGATTAACAGAATAGAGCAAGGTGAGATGTGTGGTGCAAACGTCATGGACGGGATGTGTAATGGGTTGCGATTGTGCTGGAAAATCACATACCCCTCGTTTTTACATAGAACAGCGTTTCCTGTTTCAGTCTCAGTGTCCTCTCCAGCGTTATCCCCCCCCCCCGCCTCATAGGATAGGACCCTGCGCTCTGCCTGTAGGCCAAACAGCCTCAGCGAAATTGAGTCTAGTGTCAGCACATGAGAAACCTCACTAATAGCTGTGATCCGTTCCAAATTTAAGTTAGATTAGAGATTTGAAGATTTTTATGTATTTTAGCTAGAGAATTTTTTAAAAGCAGCATCTACCGCTGTAAATACACGGCGTGGGAGCGTGGGGGGGGGGGCCGCGGCTGAAACACAGACAAGCCATTCTATACAGAACACTGATAAAGTTCACCAAGACTTATAGTGTAGACAATGTAGTGGAATATCTTTTGTTATTAACTGTTTGCTATTGAAATATTTCTGGATATTGGGCAGAATGAGGTGTTCATTTTCATTTTACCCCATTACACCTGTGGACTGGTGATGATAACGCAAGCTTTGCAGTTAAATTACAAACCATGCAATCTTGTTAGTCACACAGTTTTGTTTGTTGCCAAAAAATACCGTTGGTAATCGGTACGAAGAACATAACAGTTACGTGTTTTTTGAACTTTTTAGCGCACCCAGCATTGTATCATGTGACCAGCATCATACGTAAATCTTAGAAACATAAGTTCTATTCACCACCACAGGTGAATTGAAAGTTGCAAAAAATATTCGTTTTATATACCAAAACATATAGCTTACGTGTTTTTTGACTTTGTTGCACACCATCCGCATTGTTTTTGACGCGCATTCTACGTACATCTTAAAACAGGCAATTAATATTACACCACAGGTAATTGAAAAGGTGCAACAAAATATCGTTATTATACAAAAATAACCATTTACGTTGTTTTTTGACCTTTTGCGCACGCCAGCATTGTTCATTGACGCAGCATCTACGAAATCTTAAAACAGCACTTCTATATACTCTCACGTGAACTTGAAAGGTGCAAAAAATACCGTTTATTATATCAAAACATAATCTAGTTACGTTTGTTTATTGACTTTTTTTGGCGCACCCACATTGTTTATTGACGCAGCATCTACGTAAATCTAAAACAGCAAATTCTAATTCACCACAGGTGAATTGAAAGGTGGCAAAAAAATATCGTTATTATACCAAAACATAACAGTACGTGTTTTTTTGACCCCCTTTTTTGGCACACCCAGCATTGTTCATTGACTGCAGCACTAAGCGTAAATCTTAAAACAACAATTCCTAATAATCACCACTTGTGGAATTGAAAGTGCAAAAAATATCGATTATTATACCAAAACATAACAGTTTACGTGTTTTTTGGACTTATGCGCACCCAGCATTGTTCATTTACGCAGCATCTACGTAATAGAGGGTTCTTAAAACGAGCAATTCAATATTTCACCACAGGTGAATTGGAAAGTGCAAAAATACTGTTTATTATACCGAAAACATAACGGTTTACGTGTTTTTTTTGACATTTTGCACACGCGAGCATTGTTCATTGATGCATCATCTACTAAATCTTAATACATCAAATTTCTATATTCACCACAAGTGACAATTGAAAGTGACAGAAAATAACATTTATAACCCAAACATAACAGATACGTGTTTTTTTGACTTTTGTGCACCCAGCAGTTTGTTCATTGACCAGCAATCTCCGATATCTTAAAAAGCAATTCTATAATTCACCACAGGTGAATTGAAAGGTGCAAAAAATATCGGTTTTATTATACCAAAACATAACAGTTACTTGTTTTTTGACTTTGGCACACCCAGCAATGATTGTTTCATTACCGCAGCATCTACGTAGATCTTAAAACTGCAATTCTATATTCACCACAGGTTGAATTGGAAAGGTGCAAAAAATATCTTTATTATACCAAAAATAACAGTTTACGTGTTTTTTTGACTTTTGCGCACCGCAGCATTTTCATTGGACGCAGCATCTACGTAAAATCTTAAAACATGCAATTCTATAATCACCCACTAGGTGAAATTGAAAGGTCAAAAAATACCGTTTAATTAACCAAAACATAACAGATACGTGTTTTTTGGACTTTTTGCCCAGTCCCAGATTTGTTGATAGACACCTTTGCAGTTAAATTTGGAATCCAGCAATTTTTGTTTTGATTAAAGGGATTTGAGAATAAGCTTGTGATTTGCCAGTCTTTTAATAAGAGACTTTCCAAAACTATTTCCATACCTTCTCAAATTTTTATATTTCCCTGAACATGGTAGCGAAATGGCAGGTGGTAAGCGAGCAAAGAGGGGGTAGCACGATGGAGGAAGAGGAACGAGAGAATGTGCTCCTTCCAGGTTGTCTGACGACAACACGCATGCCACGGATCGTCAAGTTGCCAGACCGTCAGGCCTGTCATCAGCTGGGTTCAGGCCCAGAGAATCTAAGTTAAACGAACATCGTCGGCCAATTTCTGTCCCTTCAATTGTTAAATGCAACCTGCAGCTAGCAGCTTAGCCTCCTCGTCCTCGCGTCCACAGCCACAAAAGTCGTCATCAGCATCCGTCCAACATGAAGCATCCCAAATGTCAACTCGTGTACCCACCACTAGTGGATAATCCATTGTCTGAAGACCTCTTTGATGACAAAATGCGTTATGGGGTCAGAAGGCATGTTAAAAGATCAAGAGTATGATTTAGTCGCTTGACGCCCAGTTAAATGATGCCCTCAGAGGAGGTGAAGGGAAGCCGACAATCGGCAAAAATCCCCCGGGGCGGTGGGTTCGGGCAACGCCTTGCCAGTGCACCCATGCTTGTAGCCCGCAGCTTTCTGGTATGCAGAAAGTCAGTGACGACCAAGTCACCTGTGTATGATGATGAAGATGATGACGAGATTTGCGGAATCCATCCTGGTCTTTTCCGCATAATTTTTCTTGGAGCGCTTTCATCAGGTTGACGAGGAGAATACCGATGGGGAAGGTGGGTCCAATACGGGTCCCGCCACAAAAAGGGAGGGCGGTCGCAAGAAGTCCGCTGATATAGATTCCGCCAGCCCACGGTCAGCGCAGAACCCCGCTCCTCGCTATCGCGCGTGCAAAGAAGGTCCAGGACCTCTCAGCCTGTGCCTTCTATGACCAACCTCTGATATCACGCAGCGTGTTCATATGCCCGCTTTGCCGTAAACGCATAAGTAGAGGCAAGAACCTTAAGTGGTTAACCACCACCAACATGTCTAGTCACATCAGCGAATGCATGAGTTGAAATGGATGGGACACTCTGGCCAAAAAAGGCCAGACCGACGCCGGACCTCCATACAACTGTCACACCCTCGATCTCCGCCTCCTCCTCCTCCGCCACCCACCAAGCGTTCCTCAGCTGCCCATGGTCTCTCAGAGTCATGAAAAAAAAATCAGGGATCACCTCCCGCTTCAGCCTCCACCGTCGCACAGTACCAACCGAGCACCTACCAGAGTCCCATCCTACCCCTTCCCTTCTGCCAGTTTGACCACCTGCACGCCTACAGCAGCCAGGTTCTAAAGGCAGCCAGCCTTCTGTCGTGTCCAGGTTTTGATGAGCAGAAGAAACCTTTAACCCAAACCAGTCCCAAAGCCGAAAATCCTGAATGTCGGCATTTGCCAGGCTTTTGTCACTTGGAAATTTGCCTTTCCGTCTGTGGACACAGATGGGTTCCGCCACGTCAAGGCCCTCGCCTGCCGCCGCAATACCAGATGCCGAGCAGGCATTTCTTTGCAGAAAAGCCGTCCCTTGCCCTGGCCCGATCCACGTGTACATCTAAAATTCAAGAGCGCGTTGTCTGCCTCAGTGACCTTAAAAGTCCATCTGCACCACCGACACAAATGGACTAGTAAGCACGGGTGGCCAAGGCCGCTATATCTCTGATGACAGGCTACTGGGTGACTTGGTGGATGTCTCTGCTGGGGGTGACGGTGGCTCTCATGGCTCGGCGCACGCTCGTTCAAAACTGCAGAGGAATGGTGCAGGGCTACTTTCTCCCCCCAAGGTCGCTCTGGTGGCATCACACGTGCCCAGGAGACACCAGGCCTTTTTGAAATTAATCTGCCTTGGAGAACCGTCCACACCAACGGGTCAGAGCTGTGGGACGGCTTCTAAGCAACGATACCGAGCGCCTTGCTGGGTTGACAAGAAACTTGTAGCCGTAGGCAAGGTGGTGTTCTTAATAACGGGCGAAATCAGCTGGCCAGCGCTCCTTAAGATTGATAGGCAGGAGCACATCCCTTCTGGCATGCGATGTACATGAACCTTGTCGTCCATAATTTCTAAAGAGCTACCCTTTTCCCTGGACTGCCTGCAGAAGAAGGCTCGAAGGTCTGAGTTTCGCACATCCGCCGTTCGCGGACGCCTGCTTTCGTCCCGCGCTTGCTGCTTGCAGCTCAGCTCTGCCTCCCCCGTTCAACCGTCTCATTGTTTAATGTGGCAACAGGCTGGGATTCCACCCTCCACATTGGCTCCCAGGCGAATGTGGCAAGCAGCGCAATGCCATAACGCAGTACGAAGTGCACATGGCCTACAAGCAGCGGTACGGGGACCGTCGGGGGTGTATGAACCACCGATAGTGGAGGCAGGTGAAAGAGCTCTGCACCATCCTTGCCATTTTGAAGAAGCCACCAAAATGTGTTCAGTGGCGTACAATGGCCCGATAGTCAGCATGAACATTGTGGTGATCTTAGATTTTCTGGAACGATCGTTGTGACACCTGGTAACAACAGGTCCCTCCGCAGCGACGGAGGAGGAGACGGACACATAAGCGGACACGGAGCCTTCTCTCCGTCAAATCCACAAGGCCCCGACAGTTTTCAACAATTTTCATCGTCTTCATTAGGGCAGTGGTTCGGGTTCCAGAGCTAGTGCATAGTTGGCGCATCATCTCTCAGGGTGCATCATGCTCAGGCAAGGTCAGGTCTGGTGTGAAGCTGTCCAGAGGCAGCCGGAGGAGGAGGAGAGGGAGGATGAGGAAGAGGAATTCCTAACACCGATGTTACCGACACGACGGACCCTTGCCTTGGAAAGAAGTGACGCGAATTTGATGCGGAGGGAGGAGGATGGAGGAAGAACAGTATATGCTTAGTGCCGAGCCCCTCTACGCCAAGGCATAGTGAAAATCTAAGGCTCCACTCACACAGTAGTGCTTTGATGTCACCATTTTCTCCAACATGATCCTCGCATTAAGGCACATCAATGAACAACATTACTAGGTGCCACCCTCCTGGATCCCCGGTGACAGAGAAAAACAAAACTCTGCACATTCCATTTTGCCACCCACCCGAAAGAGATAAAATGCATGAAAATGGAGACCTTGCGTTGTGGATTGAACAACTTGAGACATTCTTATATGCATCTGCTTCACTTTCCCCCCAAATGTAACGGTGGAACAACATCAGCGACGAGACAGGCATTAGAGTGCCAAGTAGTCGTGAGCTGTCAGCAGCAGGCAGGTGGGCAGAAGCCTAATAGGGTGACCTCTGGCATCTTTGTTTACCACCTCACTCAACGCATGCATTCATGTCACACCTCCAACACACAGAGATCGACTTAAGATCTTGGTGCACGACTATCTCGTCTCAACACCGCTGTTGTGCATGTGTTCCGAGGACCCAATAGACTTCTTGGTATCCAAAAAAGTACAGAAAGCCAATCTGGCTCCTCACGCCATAGAGGTGTGTCCCCCCAAGCAGCCAGCGACCATATCTGAGTGAGCGACCTTTTCAGCACAGCTGGAGGAGTCAATACATGACAAACGCATCCGCTTTCCAACATATAATTGGGATCGTTTGACTTTAATCCAGAATTAATCAGGCATGGATCCTCAGAAGATGTTTTTGGCCCCAATTGCCGAGGACACCGATTAGTTGTGCCGGGTCTACTTTCAAACATCTCCTTTTCAAACAGAACATGGGTCCTCATGAAACTTTTTTTATAAAATGATCATTTCTTACTTAGCATATTTTTTAATTCTCTTTTCCGAAAGGCACATTCGATGTTTGCTGGCTTTGAGCCTTGTGGAGGAACTGACAAAAGACAGCAAGGTTTCATGACACACCGTATTTACCATTTACTCCACTTATCTTAAGAAGTTTTCGCATTGTCAATAGTTTTGGAGGTCATTTGCTGTGAGATTCTGCTATAATTTGGACCTTTTGGAACAGAAATGTGGCTTCTAAGTGCAATTCTCCTTCACCAATTTTTAATAGTGGGCTGAGAAGTCATATTATAATTTTTTTGGGGTCCATGAAGCTGTGAGAGTTACAGCAATAATCCTGGTCCGTTTGGGAACAGAAAAGTTGCTTCTAAAGTGGCATTTCTCCCTCACAATTTTTACCAGTGGCTTAGAAGTCTTTTTATATATTTTATGGGTCATGCTTCTTTTGAAATGCAGCAATACTACAGGTCCCTTATTATAAAAAAATGTTGTTTCTAACAGACATTTGTTCTTCACATTGACCAAGTGGCTCAAGGGTCATGTTTTAATTTTTGGGGGCATTATTTGGCTGTGACATGCAGCTATAACTAGATTCCTATCTAAAAAATTATGTTTCCTAACAGACGATTTTGTTCTTCACAATTGTCCAAAGTGGCTCAAGGGTCATGCTTAGAATTTTGTAGGCATTTGTGCTGTGACATGCAGCAACTACAGGTGCTATTCTAAAAAAATGATGTTTCTAACATCTTTGTTCTTCACAATTTTCAAGAGTGGCTCAAGGTGATGGAGCTTGACAGAAAACAGGATGAGTTGAGGACACTGTAATGGAACATATTGCAAAATGACTTGTATTGCAAGATCTTTAACATAGCTAATCAATCCCTGTATTGAGAAACCCATTTAATAATGTTAATTTAGCAATGAAAAAAAGAGAAACAAATACATGGTGGGAACCATCCTATTTTAAAATGTGTTTTCCTAGAATTAAAGTACTAAAAAACTTGCATGTACAAAATAGGCAGTTAAAAAAAATTACCTCTGAATGTACAAGGGAGGAACATGGAAAACTTGAACCACGAATAATGTTATTCAGAGGACATGGAAAATGGAGCACAGACAGAGTAAACAAAGTATCAGAACCATTTCCTCTAGCACTTTGAGTAAAATGAGAATAAGAATGCCAAATAAAGTGCAACCTGGGTTTAACAGGAGCGTTATCCACAAGTATTTCAAAGTGAATCTCAATTGGGTCCACACTCATACGGAGGGACAAGCGCTACCCAGGTATTACTGTTGACTGAGGAAGGCTGGATTTCTCACACTTCCGCTTTCCGCACTCTGCTTCAGCACGACATTTTCGTTGCTGCGTCATCAGAGGCATTTTAACCATGCGTGTTAATAGATGACGGACGCCAGCCTGGGCTCGCTCACCGCACCCACTGTAACGTCCAGTCCCTGGGGTCATGCTGTGTCCCAGGACAGGGTAAAGTAAAATGTCCATGAAACTAAAATGGTGGTTGAAAGACTCCTTTTCCGGGACTTTTTAAAAGGGGGGTCATCAGGTTTGGGGCTCATGCTGTTCCCCCGGGCAGGTATAAAAACCCCCGTGAACTAAAATGGGGTTGAAAGACCCTTTTTGGGTTTTTAAATGTGGGGTCCGCAGGTTTGGGGCTCAGTGGGGGGCCCAGACAGGGGTAATCAATGCCAGTTCAAGAAAATATGGGTTTAATCATACGCCTCTGGCACTTTTCAATTTTTGGGGGTGCAGGGTTTTAAAGGGCAGGGGGGTACAAGACAGGGATATGAATGGCCCGTGACTTTTTTCTGTGACTTTTAAACCAAAATGTGTTGCCTAAGATGTAGCACATCCATTTGACTGTTTGATGTTAATTTTTTTGCTTCTCCACCTTTTTTGGGTGTAAAATGAAGGGGTTTTTTGCTCTCCCATAGACTTTAAAAGGTCATCGCTCAAATCGACGCCACTATCGAAAAACCTTTTCGATACGGGGCCCACTATCGACTATCGATCGATTTTCGAAGCCAACCAACGCTCAACAAAAAAGAGCGCCCCCGGCGCCGACATAAAACAGGGGCAGATTTCGCCAAAAAATCCCCGAGTGGGATCAACATGCCGCCCTTAATTCCTAATCCAGAGGTCCATCAGACTGGATCTAAATTTTATATGGGTACATATTTTTAATAACTTTTTTTCAGGGGGTTATCTAAGCCTTCTTGAAAGTCGCAACTGTTTCCCCAGGCAGGCATTCCACAGATTTACAGTTTTCTCACAGGAAGAAAACTTTTTTTCTTTAATTGAATCCTTTTTTCTCCAGCTGAAGGAAATGCCTACTTATAAATTTAAACAGTCCCCCCGGGTCGTCTTTTCTCAGACTAAATAATTCAATTCTTTTAACCTCTCCTCATAAATAAAATGCCCCTTCCCCTTTAAGTTTTGGTTTCCTCTTTGCATTTTCTCTACTCCATTAATCTTTTCAAAACTGGAGCCCAGAACTGAACAGCATATTCCAAGTGAGGCTGCACCAATGCTTTATACAGCGGCAAATTTACATCCCTGTCCTGCGAGCCCATGCCTCATTTAATACACGCCAATATCTTGCTTGCCTTAGAGGCAGCTGATTGACCCTGCATGCTGTTCTGTAGTCTATGATCTACAAGAATGCCTAGATCTTTCTCAACAAGCGATACTCCCAGTTTTTCTCCCCCTAGGACATATGGGGCCACATGTATGAAACAGTTTTGGTCTGACTCACTTTTTTCCCCATAGAAACCTATGGGCAAAAAAGTGAGTTTTAGACCAAAACTGTTTCATACATGTGGCCCATGATGCCTGCAGATTATTTATACCCAGATGCAGAACCTTAAATGTATTCACATTGAACCTCATTTGCCAAGCGGATGCCCAAATACTCAGTGTGTCCAGGTCTGCTTGATTTTTGCAAACATCCTCCATAGATTGCACTACACTTCATAGCTTGGTGTCATCTGCAAAAATAGAAACAGTGCTATTAATCCCCTCCACTATATCATTAAGAAATACACTGAATAAAAGAGGACCCAATACTGAGCCTTGGGGTCACCACTCATAACCGGGGAACACTCAGAGTAGAAGTCATTTACCACCACTCTCTGAGTAGGATCGAATAGCCAGTTTTTAATCCACACACCTTTATTTCTAACCCAATGGATTTTAATTTACCCAATAAATGCTTATAAGGGACAGTGTCAAGTCCAAAAACACTATATCCACAGCTGCCCCCCTATCCAGACTTCTACTCACCTCTTCATAACAACACATAAGGTTGGTCTGACAAATTCTGTCCTTAGTAAAACCATGCTAGCAATCACAATATTATATTCAGCCATATATTCCTGTGTATAGTCCCTTATGAACCCCTCAAACAGTTTTCCCAAAATAGATGTTAAACATACTGGTCTATAATTACCTGGGCAAGACTTTGTGCCTTTTTTGAAGATGGGAACTACATTTGCCTTGCGTCAGTCTCCTGGCACTATGCCAGCCACCAGAGAATCTCTAGATATTATATGCAGGGGAACACCAATAACCGAGCTGAGCTCTTTAAGAACTTTTGGGTGTAAGCCATCTGGGCCTGGAGCCTTGTTCAAATTCAGAATATTTAACTTGGATTGGACCATTTCTGCAGTCAGCCAATTAATTATATCAGGTAATGTATTAGCAGTACTGGCACTGCCTACATCCACACTGGGCCCGCCCCCACCAGCTCTAGCACTGCACCTATTAGTACTGACACCGCCTACATCCGCACTGAACCCGCCCACATCAGCTCCTTTCTCCTCGTTAGTATATACTGAGCTGAAGAACCTATTTAGTACCTCTGCCTTCTCCTGGTCCCCAGTGACCAGCTCCCCATTACTGTTATTTAAGGGTCCTACATGCTCTGACTGTGGCTTTTTGGCATTTATATGTTTAAAGAATTTCTTGGGGTTTCTCTTGCTGTCCTTGGCCACTTGCCTTTCATTGTATATTTTAGCCGTTTTGATCACTTTTTTACAAATTGTATTAATTTTTATTTATTTATTAATTGCCCATTTTATTATTTATTGCCCTTTTAAGAAGGTAGAAGCCATGTTGGATTTAGTTTTAATCGCCTGTACTTGTTACCCATAGGAATACATTGTGCTATCAATTTCCCCAGAGTATATTTAAAGCCCTCCCAATTAGTTTCTATATCACTATTTGAAAATAGCTGCTCCCAGTCTATGTCCTGTAGTGCAGCCCTCAATAAGGGGAAATTGCCCCTTTTAAAATTACATGTTTTTGCCCTCCTGCTCTCTGTTTCTTTTTTCCAGTTTACACTAAAATTAATTATATTGTGGTCGCAATTACCAAGATTTTCAGAAACAGTTACCGCTTCAACAAGTTCTGCTTTGTTAGAAATTACCAGATCCAACAGAGCAATGGTTCTAGTGGAATCCTGCACAAACTGCCCCATCAAATTATCCTGTAACAGATTGAGGAACTTCCTCCCCATTGCAGTTGATGCAGAACTGTGACCCCAGTCAATGTTTGGGTAATTAAAGTCGCCTTTTATTACCACTGTACCCGCCTTTGCTGCCAGCTCCATTGTTCAGTGATAGATTACACCAAAAATAATTTTTTTCTGCATTAACCCCTCCTTGTATTTCCACCCACAATGTTTCCACATCTTCACCATCTTCACCCACTATTGCCTCTTTCACATCTGCCTTCATATCATTCCTTGCATACAGACACACTCCTCCTCCCTTCCTGTTCGCTCTGTCCTTCCTAAATAGATTAAAACCTTGAAGGTTGACAGCACAATCATGCAAGGAGTCCAGCCATGCTTCAGCAACACCAACCACATCAATCTGCTCCTCTAGAACTAGCGCCTCAAACTCACCCATTTTGCTTGCTAGACCTGGCATTTTTGAATAGACATTTTAAGTTCCCTTCCAGTCTTACACTTTCCATCAACGGTATGGGATTATATATAACATGTTCATTACATGGCATGGGATCATACATTACTAGTAACAGATGGATTAAACATTCCTTTCAGATGACGGCATGAATATACATCTCCTTAGATAATGCATGGGTTTACATTAACTTGAGTAACAGCATGATTATATTAGACAGTTATAGATGGTATGAGTTACATGAGATATTGTGACACTTTCTTCAATGCGTTGAAACATGATCTCCTTGTTCTGGTTGTCCTCCCGTCTTTCCACCCACGTTTTTAATATTGTCCTCCCTCTATATAGTTTAAATCTCCGACCCTTCTAGAATTCTGTCCCCTAGCACAGCAGACACCCTTTCATTCAGGTGCAATTTATCTGTAGAAAACAGATTGTACCCCAATGAGCCCAGTGCTCTAAGAACCCAAACCCTTCTGTCCTGCACCAAAACTTCAGCCTTGCATTTAACTGCCTGAGCTCCCGTTGTCTTTCCTGCATAGCACATGGCACAAGCTTGGAACCTAGTTCTTTAAAATGATTCTTAAGGATCCTCCAACTACCATGCATTCTGTCATAGGTTCCCACATGGACCATGACAGCTGGGTCGCCAGTCCCTCCAAGTAATTTATCCACCCGGTCCACCACATGCTGAAACCTGGCCCCAGGGAGAAAGCAAACCATTCGGTTGAGGCGGTCCTGGCGACAAATTATTCTATCCGTGTTCCTGATTATAGAATCCCCTACAACTACTAAGTGTCGTTTCCTACCAGCATTCTCATTCCCACTACTAGTTGGGCTGCTCTTCCAGCTGCAAGGAAGAGCAGTGTCCACTAGGGCTGCCATTTCTGTGACTAATTCCCCAGCATTAAAACCCAACTTGGCTGGGAATCTCAACAGGAGAAGTAGCCTTTTCTGGCACCCTTAGAACTCCCCCTAACTTTATTATCAGAGCTACAAGGCTCCTCCTGCTGATCTAATACTTCACCCTCAATAGTTAACCCACTAACTGTTTGCTCAGTGAGAAGCAAACTCCTATCATGATTGTCAATCGCCCTCAATGTTGCATTTTACTCCTCCAGATCTAAAATGCGAGCTACCAGAGTAGCAACATGCTCACATCTGTCACAGCAGTATTCACCCTCGAAATCTTGCTCTAGTAGTGCATACATATGGCAGGCTATGTACTGATGAAAATTGCCAGTCATGCTGCCCATTATCCCAGTGCAACAGCAATGAAGAATAAAAAAAGAAAGGTTGTTTAGATTAAAGAAATAAATTAAGTTTGTTTACTTACCAGTTTTTCACTCCTGTTTTTAACTCAGATTTTTTAACTCGCACTCCGTTTACCCTCACTCAGTGAACCAAGCTCTGGAGCCAACTACATTTGCTTAATGAGCAGATAACATTGGGGGAGTTACAGATGGCATTTAAATCACTAGCTAATGGAAAAGCTCCAAGGCCAGGCGGATTCTCAGCAGAATTCTTACAATTTTGCAGCAAGTCCCAGATTTCTCCAATGTTGGTGGAAGTTTTTAACAATCTTAAACAAGATGAAATGGTTATCTGACACAGCAAACATGGCCTTTATTAAGGTTTCACCAACACTGTGTAAAGCTGAAACGGCTATCATACCTAACAGCGCCATTTACTACTTAGTCAAAACATAAAACTGATGTCTAAAATAATGGCAAAAAGATTGGTGATGGTGTTGCCATCCTTGATTGGTCCACCATAGATTGGTTTTTTTATTGAGCGTGCAAGGCAGATATTTAGATTGTGGGGAAGTTGCAGCACTGATTTTGCCCAATGGCGAAAAGGCATTCAATAACGTTTTCTGGCAGTGGATGAATACCATCTCAAATAAAGTGAAGGTGTAGGGAACATTCGGAGATTATTTGTCTACAATGTATCATAATTCTCAAGCAGCAGTCTTTAACCTAAGGTATAGGTCTGATGTTTTTAAATTACAAAAGGGAATTAGCCAAGGATGTCTGCTTTCCCCATTACTTTTTAACTTGCCAATAGATTGTAAAGAAACCCCAGTATCCTGGGAACAGACAGACAAACAGTACCGAACCATAAGGAGGAAACGTGGGTCAAGAGGCAGGAAAAAGGTCAGCAATCCAGTTGAAGCAAAAGGTATACAAAGGCACACTAGCTCAAGCAGAGGCTATCACTAGAGATGGGCGAATTGATTCTAACGAAGTGGAATTCGTTTAGAATTTCAGGAAAACTTCGGTTCTGAACGAAGTCGAAGTTTGGGGGACTTTGGGTGAACGAAGTGTGCTTTTCATTGATAAAATGACTGCGAGCACATGGCGTTACATGGGGCAAAGAACTCTGGGAGGAAGAAGGGCATAGCCTACATGACATGTGCAGAGATGAAGCCAATCAGAGACCGGCGGGATTCTGTGACGTCACCGCACTAGATAAGTCCGGGCGCGACGCTGGGAGCTCACACTCCTCTCACTGTACTGCTCAGGGAAGGTGCTGCTGCGGCTGATTGTTTCATAGTTTCATAGTTTCATAGTTTGTAAGGCCGAAAAAAGACGAGACATCCATCCAGTTCAGCCTGTTGTGCTAAGGTGTTGATCCAGAGGAAGGCAAAAAACCCCATGGGTAGAAGCCAATTGTCCTCATTTTAGGGGAAAATTTCCTTCCCGACTTCCAATCTGGCAATCGGAAAAATCCCTGGATCAATGACCCTCTCCAGAATCCTAGACAGATAACTTTTTATATTATTATGCTCCAGAAATGCATCCAAACCCTTTTTGAACTCTGTTAGTGAATTCACCATGACAAGTTCCTCTGGCAGAGAGTTCCACAATCTCACTGCTCTTACAGTAAAGAATCCCTTTCTATGTTTATGTAGAAACTTTCGTTCCTCAAGACGTAGAGGATGCCCCCTTGTTCTAGATACAGTCCTGGGTATAAATAAATCTTGGGAGAGATCTCTATATTGACCTTTGATATATTTAAACATATTTATTATGTCCCCCCCGAAGCCGTCTTTTCTCTAAACTAAATAACCCTAATCTTACTAAACTTTCTGGGTACTGTAGTCCACCCAGTCCTTTTATTATTTTTGTTGCCTGCCTTTGTACCTGTTCAAGCTCTACAATGTCTTTCCTGTGCACTGGTGCCCAAAACTGTACACAATATTCCATGTGTGGTCTAACCAGCGACTTGTATAATGGGAGAATAATGTTCTCATCATGTGCCTCTATGCCCCTTCTAATGCACCCCATGATCCTATTTGCCTAGGCAGCTAGCATCTGACACTGGCTGCTACAATTAAGTTTACTGTCCACCAGGATTCCCAAGTCCTTCTTCATGTCACTTTTACCCAGCATTTTGCCATTTAACATGTAGTCATGTAATGGATTTTTCCTCCCCGTGTGCATAACTTTGCATTTATCTGTGTTAAACCTCATCTGCCATTTCCCTGCCCAGGTCTCCAACTTATCCAGATCCTTTTGTAATAACACATTATCCTCTATTGTGTTGATTACTTTACAGAGCTTTGTATCGTCTGCAAAGATCGATATTCTACTGTGCAATCCATGTGTAAGATCGTTAATTAAATTTTGAGAGGATAGGGCCCAATACTGACCCTTGTGGTACCCACTATAACAGCAATCCAGTCAGAGTATGTACCGTTAATTACTACCCTTTGTTTTTCTATCAGTGACCAGTTGCTTACCCACTTGCACACGTTTTCCCCAGTCCAAGCATTCTCATTTTACTTACCAACCTTTTTATGTGGCACCGTATCAAATGCTTAGAAAAATCTAGATATATGACATCCAGTACCTCACCCTGATCCAGTCTAGCACTGACTTCCTCATAGAAGCTGATGAGATTAGTCTAACAGGACCGATCCTTCATAAACCCATGCTGGAATGGCGTTATACATTTATTTTCAGTGAGACACTCCAGGATAGCATCTCTGAGAAAACCTTCAAACATTTTACCTACAACAGAGGTCAAACTTACCGGCCTATAGTTTTCCTGGATCACTTTTTTGACCCCTTTTGAATATTGGCACCACATTTGCTATGCGCTAATCCTTTGGGACATACGCCGTTATTAGACAGTCCATAAATATATAAGAATAGGGCCTATCTATGACATCACTTAACTCCCTTAGGACACGTGGGTGTATGCCATCTGGACCTGGGGATTTGTCTATTTTAATCTTCTTAAGACGGAGCTGCACTTCTTCTTGGGTAAGACAAGAAACTTTTAAGTTGGAGTTTACCTCATCCCTCTGTTCAACAGGAAGCTCATCCTCCTCGGTAAATACAGTGGAGAAAAAAGTGTTTAATAGGTTTGCTTTTTTTCTCATCGCCCTCTACTGTCTCTCCCTCAGTATTTTTCAAAGGGCCAACATTTTCTGTTTTAATCTTTTTACTATTTATATAGTTAAAAAAATATTTTGGGGTTAGTTTTACTTTCTATGGCGATACGTCTTTCCGTCTCCAGCTTTGCTTCCTTTATCTTTATTTTACACACTTTATTTTTTTCCCTATAGCTTCTTAGTGCCTCTTCACTACCCTCCTGTTTTAGTAGGTGAAACGCTTTCTTTTTGTTTTTTATTGCCTCTTTTACATCCCTGTTGATCCACATTGGGTTTTTCCTGTTTCTAATTATTTTATTACCATAAGGTATGTACCTCTCACAGTGGTAGCCTAGGATGTTTTTAAAAATATCCCATTTATTATTAGTTCTGCCATATTTAAACACATTGTCCCAGTCAATACGGTTTAGGGCCTCCCTAAGCAGAATAAAATTAGCCTTCCTAAAATTCAGTGTTTTTGTGGCTCCTTGACAAAAAACTCTATTGAAGGATAAACGGAAATTTATTATATTATGGTCACTATTTCCCAGGTGCCCCTCAACCTGAACCTTTGTTACTCTGTCAGGTCTATTAGTCAATATTAAATCTAGAAGGGCCTTTCCTCTAGTCGGTTCTTGCACCATTTGGCAAAGGTAATTATCATTAGTTATTGAATAAAACCTGTTTCCTTTGTGAGAGCTACAGGTTTCAGATTGTGATAGCTCTTACTGAAGAACTGATTTTTATACAGCGATTTTTGTGGGGTGTCTCAGCTTGTCTCAGAGACTGCTTCTCTTAATGTTCTATTTCTGATTTTTTGGGGTATTGGATCTGAAGTCCAGTGTGCGTCCACTGCTGCTGCATATACATTTTAATGCTATCTGCTCACAGCACATTGAATATCCAAGGGGGACCTGTTGTATTCATTTAAAGAAACAGCGTTTTTACAATACAAATACCACTTAATTTTTTCTGCTCAATTCTTTTGCGCAATTTACATCCAGGGGTTAATTAAGCGTTGTTTTTCTGCTGTGGTGACTCCAAGAAACCATCTTTTTCACCGCCAAAAAATAAAATTTTCCTGTAGCATAATTCACAAGCGAAGGTTAATTACAATTTTTTCTCTTGTTGTGTAGCGTAAAAAATACACCATTGTAACACGCTACAAAGCTAGTAGTTTGTGGCTGCTCAATTCTTTTGCGCAATTTACATCCAGGGGTTAATTAAGCGTTGTTTTTCTGCTGTG
The DNA here is from genome assembly GCA_025379985.1 of Phyllomedusa bahiana. NCBI lineage: Eukaryota > Metazoa > Chordata > Amphibia > Anura > Hylidae > Phyllomedusa > Phyllomedusa bahiana. The sequence continues at coordinate 75,983 of JAODAL010010429.1, read as the reverse complement.
GTGACTCCAAGAAACCGTCTTTTACACCGCCAAAAAATACAATTTTCCTGTAGCATAATTCACAAGCGAAGGTTAATTACAATTTTTTCTCTTGTTGTGTAGCGTAAAAAATATGCCATTGTAACACGCTACAAAGCTAGTAGTTTGTGGCTGCTCAATTCTTTTGCGCAATTTACATCCAGGGGTTAATTAAGCGTTGTTTTTCTGCTGTGGTGACTCCAAGAAACCGTCTTTTTCACCGCCAAAAAATACAATTTTCCTGTAGCATAATTCACAAGCAAAGGTTAATTACAATTTTTTCTCTTGTTGTGTAGCGTGAAAAATACGCCATTGTAACATGCTACAAAGCTAGTAGTTTGTGGCTGCTCAATTCTTTTGCGCAATTTATATCCAGGGGCTAATTAAGCGTTGTTTTTCTGCTGTGGTGACTCCAAAAACCGTATTTTTCACCGCCAAAAAATACAATTTTCCTGTAGCATAATTCACAAGCGAAGGTTAATTACAATTTTTTCTCTTGTTGTGTAGTGTAAAAATACGCCATTGTAAAACGCTACAAAGCTAGTAGTTTGTGGCTGCTCAATTCTTTTGCGCAATTTACATCCAGGGGTTAATTAAGCATTGTTTTTCTGCTGTGGTGACTCCAAGAAACCGTCTTTTTCACCGCCAAAAAATACAATTTTCCTGTAGCATAATTCACAAGCGAAGGTTAATTACAATTTTTTCTCTTGTTGTGTAGCGTAAAAAATACGCCATTGTAACACGCTACAAAGCTAGTAGTTTGTGGCTGCTCAATTCTTTTGCGCAATTTACATCCAGGGGTTAATTTAAAGCGTTGTTTTTCTGCTGTGGTGACCCAAGAAACCGTTTTTTTCCCCCCAAAAAAATACAATTTTCCCTGTGATAATTCACAACGAAGGTTAATTTTACAATTTTTTGTTTTGTTGTGTAGCGAAAAATCCCATTGAAACTGCTAAAAAGCTAGTATTTGTGGCTGCTCATTCTTTGCGCTTTTACCCAGGGGTTAATTAAGCGTTGATTTTCTGCTGTGGTGAACCAAAAAACCCCTTCTTTTAACCCCCAAAAAAATAAAATTTTCCCCTGTAGCTAATTCAAAGCGAAGGTTAAATTTACAATTTTTCTTTTGTTGTGAGCGTAAAAAAATACACCATTGTAACACGCTACAAAGCTCGATTTGTGGTTCTCAATTTTTTGGGCGAAATTTACATCCGGGGGTTAATTAAGCGTTTGTTTTTGCTGTGGTGACTCCAAGAAACCCTTTTTCACCCCACAGAAAAAAATTTGTAGCATAATTCATATCCGAAGGGTTTAAATTTAAGCCTTTTGTGCTTTTACTTTCGTAAAATACACAATTTTTTTAAACGGCACAACAATAAAATTTTTTTGGGCCCTTTTTGTGGACGAAATTTTTATATCCAAGGGGTTCCCCAAGCTTTTTTACGGGTTTTCTTTTGGGATCAAATACAGGGGGTATTTACATCTACAGATATCTTCACAAACATGTCTGTCATTTTAGAACAAACTATGCAGACAGAAGGTGGCAGGCTTTCACCGCGAGTGGCAGGGGCAAAAAACATTCTGGAGCGGCCCGGGTCCAGCACAGCAAGGGGACGTCGCAGCGGGGTCACTGGGTGAGGCCACAACTGCCGCGTCATCTAGGGGCCGTGGTGCTGACTAAAACCCCAAAAAGGTTTCTTGTTTTGGTTGACTGGTCACCCTTTCCTCCCAGATGAAACTGAAAACCCTAGCCAAGAGTCGGGGAACCTCAACACAACCCTTTTGGGCTGGCCCGGGGAGCGGGTCACGGCCTCACCTGCCCAACCCGCCCTGCCGTGGGGGTTCCCCTCAGCCAAATCTACTATGTGGTCTGGGTCGCGCCACTATATAGCGTAGATGAACAATTTGAGGGGGGCTCAGCAGCTACTTGGCAGCGAAAATGGGGCCGATACCCCTGCTTCTTGCAGTAGGGGGAAAAGTATAGTTTGGGGAGGGGGCATGGAGGTCTTTTGTGAGGGGTCACCCTCTGCATCCCAAACCGTGATGAGGACAGCATACGATAAAACCAAAAATTAATGATGTGTACCCGACCGCACTTGGGACCGGGTGAAAGAAAGGCTTCATCACTATGAGAAGAGGGCGTCAGCTTGCGCGTCGGGCGCGGCGCGCCAGCAAGTGGTTTTGGGGGCCGTTAGTCAGCAGGGTAGCAAAAGTGTGATTGGGACCCAAGCGGCCCACGGGGTGAAAACCAGCCGCAGGCCCAAAAAAGTAGGGGCCAGGGGTCAGGAGGCCCACGGCGGAAGTAGTCCTCAGGCGGGGCATTGGGGGAAAAAATCACTATCGGCGGTGTGGCATTTTCTTTGCTTAAAACCCGGGAGGACCCGGGAATTGGGGTATATGTGAATCTGGGCAAAAGTGAAGCGGGCCCAGGGCTAACATTGGCACCACGGCCTCGTCAACACAGCAGCGTCACCACCGGGTGCCCCTGGGAGAAACGTGGCTCAGATGTGTGGTCTACCCTCCCAGCGGGCTCCCCCACCTCTGCAAAAGGACTGTTTTTCTTTGACATCATCCCCCGGGTCCGATGCCCCTGCCCTCGCTACTCATGGCCCCAGCATCTTTCACCCGGGCATTGCAAAGAGACAACAGTATGCGTCAAACCATCCTAAGGGCAGCAGCGACTTTTCCCCTGCCAAGTTGTTGTACTGCAGTCCCTCCCCCTTTCCAAAAGGGGACTCTGCACCATTCAGAGAAATAATGGGTTTGCCCAGCTGGGGAAGGAGAGTTCCAAGCCTTTAAATTTCTTTTTCCCAAAAAACAGTACCCGCACTTTTAAATTGTAGAACAAAAGTAGGCCAACCTTTGGGTTATCGGGGTTTTTTTCCCAAAGGGCAAGGCGGGGGGACGTCGAGCTGTTCACGGTCAGGGCCGTACAGTCCTTTACGGCCCCCCGGGGGAATGGCTTCCTGCCCAGGCACACCAAAAACTTGGGAAGGGGAAAGCGCTTTCTCCTCCACGTTTAAAAAAATGCGGCTCCTGCCCAATGTCCCCCTTTACACCTCCCCCACCCCCACCACCATCTCAGCCTCCACAAATACTGCTCCCTCATACCACAGTGTAGGGGACGCAAAATTTTACACCTGGGTTGCCTCGGGGAATGAAGTCACCAGGGAAACTTTCCGCTCATGCAGCAAGAAATCGTTGTGGCTTTTTCCGCGCCACTGCAAATCGGGAAACCCTGGGACGGGCAATGGAGAACATGGGGTCCGCGCTCACCGAGGAGGGGTGGTCCACGCCTGCGGCGCACGTTGGTTCAATCGTTGTGAAAAGGTTCCTGAATCTTCCACAGATCTTCAAAGATTTGAAAATGGCCAGGAAATGTGCATGCCTTTTCCATTGACAAAGCCAGGGAAACCCCCTCGGTTGCACGGCAGAAAGGCTCCCCCAAAACATCGATATGCATTTTCCACCCTTGGGAAATTTCCCGCCTGCACATGTTGGGCCGACTGTATGAACAGAGAAAGGGCCCTTTAAAGATTTTTTGATGATCCCGGCGGACAGGGTACTCCCCTGTGGGAACTTTGTTCAGCAGGCAGCTCATGCTGACCCTGCCGTTTAGAGGCCCTTGAGGGGGCCCCGTTATTTGTCAGTCGCCAGGCAGGGATGAATAACGTCATTCCACTGTTTAGTCCTGGAAAAATGCTGAAAAATCTGTCTGGGGGGGACTGTAGATGTGGCGACTACATCTCGCAGCCACATGAGTCCGCTGGGGACTGAAATGGAGGAGGAGGAGGAGGAGGACATTGGAGCAGAAGCATTGTCTGGTGAAATGAGTAGATTTTCTACCCAGGTGACAAGAGAGGAGGAGCAGGAGCAGCTGGAGGAGGTAGATGATGAGGAAGACGAGGCAGATGACCCACAAGCACCGTGGCAGTATACAGTGGAGATGGAGGCAGGGAGCCCCTCGGAGTCACTTGTGCAGATGGCCCGCAGAAAGCTGATTTGCCTGGCTAGTGACAGCCGAATAGTCACCCATCCGGCAGAGGGATGACTTCTGGCTCTCCATCCTATTGAACCCTCGCTACCGGTCCAAAATGGGAGCCTTTTTCCCAGCTATTGAGAGGGAGGACAAACCCAAATACTAAAGGGAAATCCTCCGTAGTCAGTTGGCCGCTGCCTGTGTGCGGCATCGTCCCTCCTCTGACAGGTCTGACCGGGAGGTTCCTCAGCGCTCACGTACTACTGCCGCGGCTGCTGGGGGAAGGTGGGGGGTAGGAGCAGTACCAGCGCCATCAGCAGCAACCTAAGTTTGGAGTCACTGATGAGCAGCTTCCTTCACCCGCCTAGTGAGGAGGGCAGTCGCCAGCAGCAGCAGCAGGACCTGGAGCAGTCCCTGAACCAACAGGTGCTTGCCTACTTGGACAGCACTCTGCCACCCCAGTTAGAAGATCCGCTGGACTACTGGGCAGCCAAACTGGATGTGTGGCCGCAACGTGCCGAGTTTCCAGTGGAGAAGCTGTCCTGCCCGGCCAGTAGTGTGGCATCAGAGCGGGTTTTCAGTGCGGCGGGGGCCATCGTTACCCCAAGGAAAACCCGCTTGTCCACGGGAAATGTGGAACGACTGACCTTTGTCTAGATGAATCAGGCGTGGATCGGTCAGGATTTCCAAACACCAATGCCTTAGGCGTCAGACTACATCAGCCATGATGCCTCACCCAAACTGTGAGAAATGAGTCTGGGTTCAAACTACCTGCCTCAGCCACTATTCTGATGCTGCCACCCACCTGATGCTACACATCTGCTGCCAGTTTCTCCATCTGCCACCAACCATCTTTACCAGGGACTGGTATTGCCACCCACCTCCACACTCTGTCATTGTGCCACTCTATGACCTCATGCTGCTGCTGCTGTTGTTGCTGCTGCAGTCATCACCTCAACTCTCTGTCATTGTGCCACTCTGTGGCCTACAACTGTTTTGCCACCTCCAGAATGTCATTGTGCCACTGCCTGACCTCATGCTGCTGCTGTTGTGACCTCCACACTGTGTCATTGTGTCACTCTGTGGCCAACTCCAGTTTTAGCAGCCTCCAGAATGTCATTGGGCCACTGCCTGACCTCATGATGCTGCTACCGTGACCTCCACTCTCAGTCATTGTGCCACTCTGTGGCCTACTCCAGTTTTTGCCACCTCCAGAATGTCATTGTGCCACTGCCTGACCTCATGCTGCTGCTACAGTGACCTCCATTCTCAGTCATTGTGCCACTATGTGGCCTACTCCAGTTTTTGCCACCTCCAGAATGTCATTGTGTCACTGCCTGACCTCATGCTGCTGCTGCCGTGCCCCCCACACTGTGTCATTGTGCCACTCTGTGGCCTACTCCAGTTTTTGCCACCTCCAGAATGTCATTGTGCCACTGCCTGACCTCATGCTGCTGCTACCGTGACCTCCACTCTCAGTCATTGTGCCACTCTGTGGCCTACTCCAGTTTTTGCCACCTCCAGAATGTCATTGTGCCACTGCCTGACCTCATGCTGCTGCTGCCGTGCCCTCCACACTGTGTCATTGTGCCACTCTGTGGCCTACTCCAGTTTTTGCCACCTCCAGAATGTCATTGTGCCACTGCCTGACCTCATGCTGCTGCTACCGTGCCCTCCACTCTCAGTCCTTGTGCCACTCTGTGGCCTACTCCATTTTTTGCCCCCTCCAGAATGTCATGGCCCACGCCTGACCTACTGCTGTCCCGTCCCTCCACACTGTTTTTGTGCCATCTGTGGCCTACCCATTTTTTGCCCTCCGAAGTCATTGTGCCACCCCTGCCCTCATGCTGCTGCTCCCCCGTCCCCTCCACTTTCAGTCATGGCCACTCTGGGGCCACTCCTTTTTGCCACCTCCAAATGTCATTGTGCACGTGACCTCATGCTGCTGCGCCGTGCCCTCCACACTGTTCATTGTGCCATCGTGGCCTTCCGTTTTTGCCACCTCCAGAATGTCTTGTGCCACTCCCCTGACCTCTTTTGGCTGCTGCCCGGCCCCCCACACTGTTCATTGTGGACTCTGTGGCCTACTCCGTTTTTGCCACCTCCAAATGTCATTGTCCCCCTGCCTACCTCTGCTGCTGCTACCGTGACCTCCATCTCAGTCATTGTGCACTCTGTGGCCTACTCCAGTTTTTGCCACCTCCAAATGTCATTGTGCCCTCCTGACCTCTGCTGCGGCTGCCGGCCCTCCACACTCTGTCATTGTGCCACTCTGTCCCTACTCCTTTTTTGCCACCTCCAGTATGTCATTGTGCCCTGCCTGACCTCAGCTTGGCTGTGGCTGCTCCGTGACCCCCACTTCTGTCAGTGTCACTCTGTGGCCTACTCCTTTTTTTACCCACCCCAAATTGACTGTGTAGACTGACCTCATGCTGCGCCGGACCCCAAACACTTGTCATTGTGCCATCTTGGCCTTTCTGTTTTGCCACCTCCAGAATGTCATTGTCCCACTGCCCACCTCATGTGCTGCTGCGTGACCTCCACACTGTGTACGTGCTACTCTGGGGCCTACCCCATTTTTTCCCCCCCCTCCAGAATGTTTTTGTCCACTGCCTGACCTCATTCTGCTGCTCCCGTACCCACCTCACTGTGTCATTGTTCCACTCTGTGGCCTACTCATGTTTTTGCCACCTCCAGAATGTCATTGTGCCACTGCCTGACCTCATGCTGCTGCTGTCGTGACCTCCACACTGTGTCATTGTGCCACTCTGTGGCCTACTCCAGTTTTTGCCACCTCCAGAATGTCATTGTGCCACTGCCTGACCTCATGCTGCTGCTGCCGTGCCCTCCACACTGCGTTATTGTGCCACTCTGTGGCCTACTACTGTTTTGCCACCTCCAGAATGTGATTGTGCCACTGCCTGACCTCATGCTGCTGCTGTGGCTGCTGTCGTGACCTCCACTCTCTGTCATTGTGCCACTCTGTGGCCTACTCCTGTTTTAGCCACCTCCAGAATGTCATTGTGCCACTGCCTGACCTCATGCTGCTGCTGTTGTGACTTCCACACTGTGTCATTGTGCCACTCTGTGGCCTAGTCCTGTTTTTGCCACCTCCAGAATGTCATTGTGCCACTGCCTGACCTCATGCTGCTGTGGCTGCCGCCGTCACCTCCACACTCTGTCACTAATGTTGCCACCTGAGCTCTCAGCTTGTTTTTTTCTAGCTTTCGCTGGCATGACTTTATCAGGCTACATTCCCGCTTGAGTTTTTTGGTCAGTTTTGCCCTCTTATATGCCCAGGGAATTTTATAGTGAAGCGATTCTAAGAGCGGCGGCACTCATCTGCGTGTCATACTAAAACACAACATTGTATGAAGACCAAACAAAGCTCCCTCTACATATTTAAGCATGGCACAACATTCTACAGCACCTTGCAGGCTCTGTGAAGCCTGGAAATAGCTGCTTTTTAACGCGATTCGTGCTGAAGTAATTCAGACCGAAACAAATTTTGTCGGAAAATTCGGCGAAGTGACCGAACCGAATTTTTGAGAAATTCGCCCATCTCTAGCTATCACCATCAAAGAACTCAAGGTAGGAGGGGTTTTAAATCGGAAGTCAGGGACCCAGTCCAGAGTATGATTGGGCCAGCTCCCTGACATCCAGAATACAGCCTGAGTGGTGAAAAAGGCTGTCAATCACACCTCGTATAACTCACCTGCTCTCAGCACAAGGCCAGCAACAGATGGGTCGGGAACGAAACCTGTCAATTATTGTTAGTAGAACTCACAAATCAGTGTTCAGACTGGAAACACAGAACCCAGTGTACAATCCCAAAATCATGGCCAAAAGCGCTTGCTGTGCCATACCTTCTGAACAGAAGACTGTGCTGAGGCCTGAGTAATCACAGAGGAACCCAGAGGCGGAAAAGGCATTCTAAGAATAAAAACAGGCTCTCTGCAGGCATCCAGTATTGATCATGTCTAATTTTAAGAAGGATTCGTTGTTCAAAAAGAAGTGTCTGATGTGGGACTGGGGACGGTTCTTTCCCAAGAAGTTGGGGGAAAGGAGCATCTCATCATATACCTGAGCAGGAAACTCAAACCGGAGTAAAATTACAGTATAGTTGAGCGGGCATGCTTGGCCATCAAATGTACCATTTAAACCCTGAGGCTGGGCTGCTTTTCAGATTGATTACGGATCATTCTCCGCTAACATGGATATGTCAGGCAAAGGTAAGGATTGCTAGAGTCACGAGGTGGTTCCTAACATTGTAAAATTTTAAGTTTACAGTGTATCACAGAGCAGGCAAATTTCAGGGTAATGCGGATGCTCTGACTGGAACACACTGTATTATGGCTATAATACAGAACAGAGGGAGAGGATATGTGAGAGAATGACAAGCCGAGTTATTGAGAAACGGTATGTTTTCCCTAGAATACTCTCCTTTTGAGAGTATGTGGGCAGATGTGTGCCACTGAGAAGCCTGGGCTTAGTGAAGGAAAACCGGCAGTTTCAATGTCAGTAGCACTAAGTTATTGACACATCTTAGTTTTAGTATAGTGGCTCGAAGTCACTAAGTCCAGGGCGGTTTTTGCTAGAGTGGTCTAAGTGATGGGTGGGTGGCCACTCCCACATACTAGTTGAGGCTGGTATCAGGTTCCAAAAAGGCTGGGTTTGGTCTCTGGTGGAACTCTGATGTTAAGAGTAAAGCCATGATAGGAGTTACAGACTGTGTGAGTCTAAAGAAGAAACCCTGTGTTAAGTAAGTGCTCAGCGAAGCAGGTCTTTTGTTTCTGTTTGCCTGAAGTTTAAAGGCTTTGTTTTGTTTGTACTTGCTGAATAAATCCAGGCTGCGCCTGGACTTTGGACCTTTACATCCCATGTCTCTGTCTGTTGAAGCCCATGTTGCCTGTTTCTGATGCTAACCCCCACAATAGATAAAGATATTGTCTATAGCTATATATAAGGGGGCTAAAGGAACCTATGAGAGAATAGAATGGTAAAAAAAACCTAACCAAAAAAAAAAGGCTGAAAGTCAACTTGTTCTGCAAAGAATTTCTCTATATCAGTATCTGTAGACTCTGAGGCAAGAAAGAGGGGAAGAACAGGAAGGCCACATCTTCTCCGGTCTGTTTGGAAATTAAGAACATTTAAATCTGAAGGAATAACAAATCACTTAAACCCTTTAATTCCATAACAATTCACCTATTTTAGTTCTAAGGGTACTGACTACCTCCCACCCCTTATAAGGGAGATTGTTTTTCATCCAGCCAAATACCATGTTATAAGGCTGACGCATTCTGCGGCATCTCCATACCCCATGCATCTTTCAAAAGTCATCGATTTTTAAGTTGGGGGCTCTAAAGTGCTAGAATTTTCTTCTGGAGATTCTAGGGGAGCCACAAACATGGTAGGAGTTGTTACTAAATTGTTGACAGATTTAATTATCATATTGCGCAGTGGAGGAAAACATAAAAAAAATGGCTAATAATATAATTCCAAGGACTATGAATATATTTGTGATGATTGTACCCCATTTTGCAAACAATCCTTTCAACCAGATAGAAAATGGGTCATTTCTGCTAGCATTTTCAGCTTATTTAACATTAAGGTATGTAATTTTTTTCAAAGCTCTATTAATGGTTCCAACTGGGGCTGTATTTTTGGGTGTATATAAAGTACAACACACCATATTGATCATTTTAGCTAAAAGCATGTGCAATAACATTCTGTTTTGCCAAGTCATGGATGGAGTTGGTGTGAACTGTTCAATAATTCCCTTGGCAGCACCTCTAGTGGAGCTATAAAATCTCTGTTAATTATAGTACAGATACTTTATCCAAGTAACATTTTTATTGACAGTGACTTGAGAAGAAATAGACTCAAAACCTGCTGCTATCTCATTATGGGCTTTAAATTCATCTCGGACTCCTCATGGTGCTCCAATTTAATCTATATAAACATGGGGATCAAAATATGCTTCATGTGCTAACCTCTTCTTTCTGGAATACACATCCTCCATAACTATAAAGCCAGTATCAGAGAGAGAAAGTATGTGGAAGGGCATGAGTAATTTTGCAGGAGTGCATTGTCCACTCCATCTAAACTTCAAACTGGGTCTGATATTACCAGCAGCACAAAGGCACCAGATATCAGCTCTTCATCTAACCTTATGAATTATGGAGAGAGGATAAGAACTTGATGAACTACCTTTTAGAGTGACCATATGTTTACAATATCCATTGGAGAAAATACCCACATTTTTTTGCCATTTTCAGATTAGAAAAACAGTATAGTCTCCTAGATAGGTGACTACACCAGTGGGTAAAATGTGGGTTAGTTGAGTGGAAATGTATGATTATTCTAGTGTTTTACACACACAAATATTAAACCAGTGGGGCTGAAAAATATAAAGGAAACAAAGAGTACGGTTTGCATCTTCCTTTGGTAAGGAGAAAGGTACTGTACCTAAAGGAGGCTCTGCAGCTGCACAAGCAACACAATTAGATTTATTTTGTGTCTCTGCTGCTTATTTTACTCATTTTATCCATTTGTTATTCTTAGTATACTCTTGTAATTTATAAGTCATATCAAGTATTATTTGAGCACTAATTATGAATTCTGGTTTTGAAGCAGCTGTTGCGATTACAGAAGGGGTAGGTAATCTTGGTATTTGTAAAGCTTTGGCTGCTGTGTTATTTCTTATAGTTAGCATTTGTCTCACTTGTCTCTTTTATCCTAGTTCCCTAAGATAAAAATTTACCAGCCTAGAATTTCCATTTAACAAATACATTTGCATCACATATAACCCAGCATCTCTAGGTGAAGAATTTCTTATTGTTTGAAGATGTAGCAAACAATTACTTGTTCTGCAGTTTGCTTGTCTATTCACAGATTTTCTAAGGGTCATTCATGTTAACAGACTTTCACCATTTTTACCAACTTGATCTCTAGCCTCCATTGGTTTATACCCCCAAGTCTCTCTTGTTTTCCATCCCACATCCCACCAGGAACTACAATCAGATTTACAGTGATAAACTGGAGTCACACAAATATAAGTGATTCCAATTGTCCACCATTCTTTTTGTATACAATACACAAGAATCAATCATGAAAATAGTCATTGAGTAAAATGAATCATACCATAGGACTGGGAACCAGAGATTTTCAGTAACATGTTCTTTTGTGATTTTCTCTCCAACTCCCTACACCATTGGTATTAATATACACATGTAAAAGAAATATATCATAGGCTCGCATACTTTACTGTCCATGAAAGTAAAGCTGTTCTTTCAAAATGTTTTTCAAAAGAAAAGTGTTTTCAGCAAATCAAATCTATTCAGGTAAATAAGTCCAAAAGTCTTTTCCCAAAAGCAAAGGGCAATCTTCAGAAGCAATTATCTTCTTCTCTGGTAAAGGAAAGTCAGCTGACAGCCTTACAATACTGGCAATATTGTTTGTCTTAGGAGTGCAATCCAAAGCACACAGTCCATATTAAATTTTGCACCAAGCTGTTTTTATTTATTTTTATCTCAAGAGCAGCAGGAGCTGTGACTTTGGCATTAAACATAGAAGGTCCTACAGAAGGTCCTGCAAAGATGACTTTCTAGCAATGAGAGGCGTGGATCAATTTGGCTTTCCTTCTAGCTTGGTGATGTCCATCAAACCGTGGTTCCAGTGCTTTTCTCTTGTGTCTTTTAATGACCATCCAGTCTCCGGGCTCCGAGCTGTGAGTGTTCCCAGTGGCGTCAGGATCTAGAAGAGAAGCAAAAACTCAAGAATGTATATTAGTCAAATGTTTTGTAAGTTCTATTACATAGAAAGTCAAGCCACTATGCTGTATCTGGATTTGTTGTGGGAAATACAATCCTAACATGGGGACTGACCCAAAAAGCACCTCATATGGTCTGAAACTCATTTTCTTATTTGGTGCACACCTGATAGAGAACAGGGCTAATGGGAGATAGTCTGGTCCTTCCCACATTAGTTCTTGTACATATCATGCATCCTTAAGAATATACTAAACAGAAACTGCTGTAAATCCAGGGGCATACCCGAACCTGTTGACCAGATCCACCATATCAGTGTATTCCCATAACTAGCTTAGGTCATCATGGGATAGAGGGTTCTTGAGAGGCACAATCGATCTCCAACTGCCAATTAATGTTTGTACTTGTTTTTCTATTCTGTATGGATTGTCCATTTGCTAAAAGAAATTATCTTGCTTTCCATATTGGCCCATAATCATGAGCAAATTCCAAAAGTGTAGTGAAAGTATATATATATATAAATATATATATATATATATATATATTGTGAGCTTTAAAAACGGCTTCTGGGATCGTGACTCACATTTTTTAGGCAGAGATAGAGAGGGTATTCCAGGTGAAAAAATACAGGCTTCTGTATTTTATTGGCAAAAAAACAGAAAATGCAAAGTGCAAGGCATGCACAAACACAAACAAAAAAACAAACGCCTGCCCGCCTGGGCTCTAGCTAACAGAGACCAACTGACTATCAGTCTGTAAGTTCCCTGCTGGTTTTCCAGCAGGTCTCCACCCAAGGCTTGATGGTAGCCAGGGGTTGTAACCAACCATAGTCAGCTTACCTGCTGACTTTTATACTCCAGGGAAACCCCGGCGTGGATCATGGGGAGTGAGCACACCACCCTGCTCTATGCTCACTCCCAATGAAAGACCGACCCAGGAAATGGCTGAAGCCATACTAAAACCCTTAAATGCGTTAAACATATGTCGACAGTCCTGTACTGTCGACATCCAAACTAATTTTGGCCTTTCATTCCCCCAAGGCTCCTTACCCTTGGGGCATGTGTTTGGGACAAACGGAAGGTGCACGCAAGGACCCTGGCCGGGATGTATAAAGCCATTGTAAACCCTTCCTGCTTGTTGCCCACCTTACATATCCCCCCCCCTCTGCTCAGACCTTGGGGCGGGGCACCTTGTGCCCGGAAACTATGTACCTGGATAACGCGTCTGCGTTTGCTTGTTTGGGACCCTGGACGGTGTTCTAACACAGAACTTAAAGTCCTGTAGGGCCAGGAACCCCCGGGGCACCCTCGCATACTTCCCTTTATTTTGGGCCATCCACTTTAAGCCGGAGTGATCCGTGATCACCCTAAACTGCCTTCCGACCAGGTAATACCCGAGCGACTCGATTGCCCACTTTTGGGCCAAACATTCCCTCTCTAAAAATTGAATAATTTTTTTCGGCTGCCGATAGCTTCCGGCTGAGGTACCCACGGGGTGCTCTTCCCCCCTTAACCCTTTGGGACAAAAGAAATGCCCCTAAGCCGACTTCTGAGGCATCCGTCTGCACCAGGAACCTCCCCCCGAAAATTAGGGGTGATCAATACAGGCCTCTTAAGAAGAACCTCCTTAAGCTTTTGGAAGGCTTGTTCAGCCTTCTTTACAGCCACTTTACTATGGTGGATTTTGCTCCCTTGGTGAGATCTGTGAGAGGAGCAGCTATTGTGGCAAAACCCTGGCACAAACCTCCTGTAATAACCTGCAATGCCAGGAAGGCTCTAACCTGTTTTTTGGGGAAAACGGGTTTGGGGAAAAAATTTCTCAATGGTTTCGAGTTTTGTCTCCCCCGGGGGGTTTTAAATGCCCCCCCTCTGGCCCCACATTATACCTGAGGCACGAGCCCCCCTCTAGCCCTTTTCGGGGGCCCCTTCTTGGGGGTTTGGCCTTTAGCCCGGGCACCCCTACCCGGCGCCCAAGGCCCGTTTTCACTTTACCAAAAGGGGAAACCCCAAATTTCGGCGCTGTAATCACCACACCCAATCCAGGAAAAGGGGGCCTTCGTAGTTTTTAGGGGGCGGCTGCAGGATGTTTTCCCCCTTAACCTCTGAAAGGTCGCAGGGCCCCATGAAAAAACCAAAGGAAGGACCACGAAACTGGAAGTTTTCCCTCGGGGGTTTGGAAAATGCCATTTTTTTTCTTTTGGGGCCTGGTCTGTGAGGGGAACCTGCCAAAACCCTTTGGTGAGGTCTAAGGGGGTCATATACCTCGCGGGGTCCCAACCTCTCATCACCCCCGCCCGCCCCTTTTGGCATGGGGTAGGCATCGAATTTAGACTTCTTTTAAAACTTGTCGGAAGTCTTTAAAAAACCGTAAGCTACCATCTGGTTTTTAGGAATAATCACGATGGGGCTGGCCCACCCCTTTGGGACTTCTCTTTTACCCCCAGGGCTACCCTTTTTCCCCTCCCCTTTCTTCTGAAAAGGGCTTGCCTCTTTTTTGGGCCGGGTACCCTGTAGGGTCTCAACGCGCACCTTTTGTCCGGGCCCCTGGGTGACAATGTCATGTTGGTTTACATCTGTTGGGCCCGGGCATTTTCAGAGAAGACCCCTGGGGTTTCCCTGTGGGAAACCCCTTTCCCTGCCCCCTCCTTTCCCCTGGACCTCGACAAGGATTTGGGGCGATACGGACGGGGGTTTAACCCCTTGGTTGGGACTTTCCCTGCCCTCCCCTTGAAAGCCCCCAAAAGGTTTTTTCCTTTCCCCGGGGGGGGCCCCCTTTAAAGGGTTTGATGGGGTTTAAATTAGGGAAAAATTTGGTGGGGTTTTTCTTTTCCCTGGCGGGAAAAACCCTTTTGAAATTTCACCTCACTCACCCCCTTCACAGATCTCATGGGGGCCCTTCCCACTTGGCTAGAAACTTCCCTCCCCAAAAGGGGTTGGTACAAGTACAATCACCCTGTCCCCCTGGGCTGAAAAGACCTGATTTCCGGGCGGCCCCCGTTGTAAACCCGGGGCCTGGGTTTTTCCGGGGGCCTGTAGCATGTTCTCCCTTACAATGGGCATCATTTGGCCGGGCGATCCCTGCCTTTGCATATCACTATTTTTGGCTCATGACACTTCTGTAAGGGGTTTCCTTTTGCTCCCAGGTTTCCACGGGCAATATCCAGGACCCTCGGGATTTCTCCCATAAAAGGCACTCGAATGGCGAGAACCCCGGGGGATGCCTGTGGGACCCCCCCCCGGATGGAAAACATAAGATAGGGCAACGGGTGGTCCCAATCCCTACCACCCCTTGGGTCCACCCCACCTTTTTTTAAAACATCCCCTTTAAGGTTTTTTTAAAAAAGGCCTCGCCCAACCATGGGTTCGGGGGAAATTGGTACAAAGGGAGGGAGCAGGGGGGAAATCATTGGGCAGGGGGGCATAGCTCTTTGGTTCCCCTTGGACATAAACGAGGTCCCCTTTACCCGGTTCAAGATTTTCCTTAGGGATCCCCGGTACGGGTAAAAAAGGCTGGAACAACTCCCTGGGCTACCCTTTTTAAAGAGGAGGTGTTTCTGAGGGATACAGCCTGGGGGTTATTGGGTGGGGGTAATCTAGTACGACCAGGAAATCCCTGGTGCCCCCCTAGGCGATTTAGGTGGGGGAACCAAACCGGACCCAGGGCCAAAACCCCGCTCAAAGGTCCCCTCTATAATGGGGGGGGAAACCCCCAAATTGACCCCGGGGAAAAGGGGTCTGGGGGGAAATGGCCCTTTACACCCCCCGGGCAGGACTGACAGAACCTTCCAGGGCCCTTTGGTAGATCCCGGGGCCCCAGTAGAAGTTCCGTTTCCCCCCCCCGCTCCCTAGTTTTCCCCCCCAGCCCCCAAGTTTTCCCCCCAAAACAGGGGGAATTTGCCATTTTCTAAGATCAACGGACAGGGTTTTCCCGGGGTTTACCAAACCAACGGGCTCCACCACCTCTTTTGGGCGTTTTTTTTCACCCGAACAATAAATTGCCCCCCGTACAACAAAAGTGAGGGGGGGGCCAAACTCCCCCCCTGGTTTCCGGGTGGTCTCCCATCAATGACCTTTACCTTTTTCCAAAAGCTTCCCCCGGGTTAGGGTCCCCCCCTTGCTCTGTCCCAAATTTCCCTCTCGAGACTGGAAAGGAGAAAAGTTTCAAAATCAGGGGGGGGGTTCTCCTTTTGGATCCCCGGGCCGGGACCCGACAAGGAAAAGGCACAAAATTCAACATCGCCACTTTTTTTGGCACACTTCATTTACATTCGGGTAAAAATCATCATACATTTTACCAGTTTATTTCCCCACAGACCCCAAAACAGGGGAAATCACGGGCCAACAACTGCCCCTGTGGGGAAAACTGGTCACCACGGCCACCTCAGGTTGGGTGCCCCCACAGGCAGTCTCTATTCCAGTAGGGCGTGGGTATCCCTGGTGTCCCCCAAAGGATCCCAAATTTAACCCCTACCCGGGCGTGGGGAGTATTGCTCTGGGCTCACCATTCGGGTTTGGGAAACAAGGTCCCTAAGCTCCCCGACCCAAAGGAGGCCTGGCACCAAATGTCCATTAATGGTAACAGGGCACCCCTCGTCGGTCCTTTCCAGCGGGGCCCCCCGGGGCCCCTTAGCAACGGGGTTTCCCGTTTTGGGGTAGGGGGCCTCCCCTCCCCCCCCCTTCCGTAAAACCCTGACCCCCCTTTCGGGACAGGAGCAGTTTTTAAACCCCCCCGGTTTGGGAAAGGGTCTGCGGATTTTCCCCGGGGTATGAAAGGATTTTTCAGGAACTCCTCTGTACGCTGAAAAACCCGGGTTCCAAAACTGCGACCATTTTCGTCCCCCGGGGCTTTTGGGGGTTGTTGGTTACCCCAACCCACCTCGGGAAATTTTGAGGGGAAAAGGGCCCCCGCAAAAAAACGGCCCACAACCACTCCCGTTGGACCCCCCGGGGGAAAGGTGTTTTTTGGGTCCCCGGCGGTAGCCACTTTTTGGAAATTTTGGAACAGGTCGTACATTTGTGCCCCTGGGGGGTTTTGGGGGCAGGGATAAAACTCCCGGGCTTGCACCCCTTTTGGGCCCGTACGGCCAGGGGGGCCCCCCCAGGGGGGGCCGGGACCCTCCCCTCCAGTTTGGTGTAGTCCTTGGCGCTTGGACACGCAGGTGGGGTTAAGAAAGGCCTTCTGCGGTTGGGCCCCGGTTAGGAAGGGGGGGCCGGGACATCCGCCCACAGGTTTCCCCCGGCAGCTGCTCTCTCTCTGCCCATCCACTCAAAGGTCCCCAGGTAAGCCTCGATTTTCGTTTTCCGCGGACAACTTCGCAGGGGAACCTTTTTACCCGACCGGCGGGCCCCCCCGTGAACTGACGCTGGTTGGGGACTTCTGGCCTTTTCAGCCAAGGGGCCCGTAGCTGTTGCTGGCAGCATGTGGTTTACCTGCGTTTTTTCCTTCACCCGTGGCTTGGTGGGTTTTCAATTAGGGAGGCGATTCGTCTCAGCTTGCGCCCTGGGGTGGGGCTTTTTTTTCGGGTTTCTTCTGGCTGGCCCCATCAGCGAAGGTTTTGCGGGTTTGGGTTTAATTTTGCTGCTTCACCAACTCATCCCCCTTTTTTGGCCCCCCCTCTGCTGACCGTGCGGTAGCTGCTTGCAACCCAGGAAAAATACGTTTTTTTTCTCTTTCTCAAAAAGAGTAACCCTTTCCCCTATTTTTTCCCAATGTCTTCCTCCACCATGTGGGGAGCCTTTTTAAAGGCTCTTTGGGGTCGTGACTCACATTTTGAGGGAGAACGAGAAAGATTTTCCCGGGGGAAAAAAATACAGGGGTTTTTTGTATTTTATTGGCCGCAAACAGAAAAATGCAAATGCAAAGGCATGCACAAACACAAACAAAAAAGCAAAACGCCTTCCCGTCCCGGGGGTCTAACTTAAAAGAGGTCAGCTTACTGTCCCGTCTGCAAAAATCACCCTGGTGGTTTTTCCCCGGGAGGGCTCCACCCAAGGCCTTTAAAAAGGGGAGGGCCCGGGGTTTTTAAACCCCCCTAGTCCAAACTTACCGCTTACTTTTATACCCAGGAAAAACCCCCCCAAATGGAGTCATGGGGGAGTGAGCAAACCCCCCCTGCTCTATGCTCACTCCCCAATGGGAAAGGGCCCACCCCGGAAATGGCTGAAGGGCCCTAAATAAAACCCTTTAAAAGTGTTAAAAAAGTTCCCACAGTCTGAAAAGTCGACAAACCCCTTTTAATTTTGGGGGCCCTTTTATTCCCCCCCAAAGGGTCCTTTACCTTGGGGGCATGTGTCGGGGACAAATTGGGGATCGGAAGGTGCACGCAAGGACCCGGCCGGGGAAGTATAAAGCCCATTTTAAAACCCTTCCTGCTGTTGGCCCAACCCCTTTCAATATATATATATATATATATATATAAAATAAATATAATATATATAAATTTGCTGTTTGTTTCCGGGAGCATAAACCTTTCAGGCCTTCCAAAGGGTTTTGGGGTTTAGATTTTTGTGAGGCAAAAGGGTTTAGCTTTTTCGTCTCAGAGTGTTTTCAAATGTAAACCATTTTAAAACCCTCCTGTCCATGAAAATTTGGGTTTTTCTAATGGCCCAATTTTGTAACATTTACTCAACACAACTACCCTCCTTGGGCCCCTTAACTGTAAATTATTTGAAAATTTACTACTATGGGGTTTTCTTCCCCCTCCCCCCCTTTAGAGAAAAAAACAGAGTGGTTGGGTGGTTTGAGGTGGGGCAACAATGGATTGTTACTGTTGTCTGGCATAAGCAAGCACAACTGCCCGCCTCAATGCAGGGAGTTTGGGCAGAATGCTTTTTTGCTTTGGCCACACAAGGGGGGAACGCAGAAATGAGTCCACATAAACGGGTTCCCGGGGTAATTAAAAACTTCTCTTTAAAACCTTTTTTCAACATAACTTTTACTGCTATTACAGCCTGTAAAAACTTTAAATACCCATCTCCCCTACCATAAACCCCAGTTTGCTGATAAGGGTATGTTCACATGGCGTCTTGGATCTGTTATGGATCCAAATAACACATTCAAAAGTGTTGCATTAATCGCATCCAAAACGTATCAAACACACATCCGACACACAGGTTCGTGTTTGGATGTGTTTTGGGTTTGGGCAGCGGGAGCGGCCACCCAATATTTTTAAAAAAGGGTGTGGGGCGGGCATTTTTTCCCGGAAATCAATAATTGACTTTGAAAATTTTCTTTAATGGATCTGAAATAAGCACCCGAAAGACCATGTAAACATGCATCGCCCGACCCCTTCGTCTGAACGCCGATGTTTTTTTTACATTGAAAGCAATGAAAATTTTTTTTACACTGGCACATTATTAGTTTTCGTTTTTTGGTGGTCCATTTTTGTTCGAAACACATCCAAACATGCCCAAAAAACATAAGAAAACCCACCCCAATGTGAACAAAACCCAAAAAGCCCCATGTTGTTATATTTTGGCTCTGGATTAAAGTTAAAACAGCAGAGAAAAACCTGCGTTTTTTTTGACGGGAAACCAGTCAAAAAAAGTGCTGTTTCATTCCTATCCTTTGGCAAACAAAAAAAATACTATTTCCCAAGAATGTCCAAAGAGAAGATACAGAATTAGGCAGATATATTTTCTATATTTCCTTCTTCTTTTTAGCAGTCAAGTGTCTTATTCCTTGTGAGATGTAATGTCCTAAAAAGACCATGGTATTACAACAAAGCTGCAGTTTCTTTTTTGAAGTTTTACACCTTTTTTCATGTAAGAATCAAAGGAAAGAAACTGATGCTAATTTACACATCAAGTGATGGACAGCAGAGTAGGAGGTCAATATATTGCAATAATATTTTTTGGGGGGACGGCAAAGGCCATTCTTCCAGGACTTATGACGTTGCAGCAATGTACATCCTTAGCAAGTTCTGTGCACCTTGTGGTAATACTAGCCATGTATATTGTTTACTCTTGTGAGTAAAAGTGAACAGGTAGTAAGAATCTTTATTTAGGGGAACATACCAAAATACATTTGCTTAATCACAACAGTAAAATGATTAGCTGTACTCGGAATTTGTGCCATGCCAACAGCATGTGTGGATTTGGTACAATTGGTGTGTTTAAAACAGTCAATGTTTTTACTGTCCTTTTCTACCTTCTTCTTAATGGGAAACTATTGGATATGACATGGGGAGACAGTCTCTACAATTACCAACTTTGCTAGGAGTTCATCAATGTCATGAGAAAATGCATCCATTTGTGCGATATTGTGGTTTCTGGGGCAGAGGGAATCTTTCTTTTAACTGTACCTTAACTGGTGGGACATTTAATTTTCCCACATCTAATTTAGCAAGTAAGTCTGCACCCAAAAGATTTACTGGGGTGTTAAAATGACAGCTAAGAAAAAAATCCCATTATGATGCCCAGCTATTCATGTTTGGGAACAAATCTGGCAAGTTTCTGGCAAACCTAGCTAGAGGACTCTGACCCCAAAACACAATCTGTTCTCTTAAAGATGAATCTGGAATGCTTAAACATGCAGGAAGAGAGATCATAAGTATAATCAAAAAATTATATTCCAATCTTTATTGCTCCTCAAGCAAGGGATTGGATGAAGCAGACCAGTGGCTAAAAGAAATAGAATTACCGTCACTTACACAAGAAGACAGGGATTTCCTGGGAGCTCCCATCATGGAGGAAATTGTCACATAGACAGTCCCCCACTTAGACAATCAAAAGGCACCCAGACCGGACAGCTATGCCGCAGAATTTTTTAAGCTACTTCTCCCCGACATAACACTCACGCTACTGAACCTCTATCATTCCTTCCTAGGAAACAAGGACATCCCAAAACACATGAACAAAGCCTTTATACACGTCCTCCCAAAACCAGACAGGGATCACACTGTTCCATCATCGTATCGACCCATCTCACTCATCAATGTAGATATAAAAATCTTATAAAAAATAATGGCAGACCGCCTAGCAGTTTTGTTACCTAAACTAATTTCCGACCATCAAGTAGGCTTTATTAAAAACAGATCAGCGGTGGCAAACATTCTTAAAGTACTGAAGGTATTAGATGACATCAAAGTCCACCCACATAAGCACCAGTCCCCGACCCTGTTATCAATCGACGCCGAAATGGCTTTTGATAACATGAGCTGGGAGAGGATGGGAAAAGTGATGAACAAAATGGGGTTTGAAGGTGCATTCAGACAATATATTATCTCACTATATACTAACCCTTCAGCTAGGATAGCCATCCTGGGATTCTTGGCTGAAGCCTTCCCATTGTGGAGAGGAATGAGGCAGGGGTGCCCTTTATTACCCTTGCTTTTTAATATTGCAATAGAGCAATTGGCGAGATATATAAATAAGCTTAGTGAATTTGGGGACATAAAGGTGGGGAGACAACCCCTAAAACTGGCCTTATTTGCAAACGATCTAATCTTTTTCTGTGCTCATCTGGCCAAGGATGTTCCACTAATTCTGGATACCCTAAGCAAATTCAGCACTTATTCAGGCTTTAAGGTTAATGTCACAAAATGAGAAATTTTAGATCTGACTCCCCAGAGGAATACCAGGGAAGACACCGGAAGAAACCTTCCAGTAGCCATAGCTCGAAACTTTATTAAATACCTGGGTATCAATATAGGAAAAACACCAGAGTCAATAAACAACCTCAATTTCCCCCCAGTGATTCATAAAATATGTTCGGAACTGACCAGATGGGCCCACCTGCCGGTACCTTTGTTAGCACGCTGTCATCTAATAAAAATGATTAGGTTCCCAAGACTCCTCTATTCCTTGCAGACCATCCCACTCTTAATGAAACACTCCTGTGTTAATAGACTTACAATGGCTTACACTAAATTTATCTGGAAACATAAACCCCCAAGAATAGCACGTAAAAAATTAATGTTGCCAAAAGATATGGGAGGAATAAATATTCCAGATATAAGAACTTATAATTTGGTGGCATTGCTTAGACATGGTTTGGACTGGATCCAGGAATCCTCATTATTTTCTAACATTGACCTGAAGACGAACCTGGTGACGCATTGGAATCTCAAAGCCCTCCTCCACACCCCATATGCTGCGCTCCCCAGCGTAGCATACCAAAGCCTGATAGTACGTGATATGATTAGCACCTAGAAGGCTGCCAGAAAAATCTTTGGGTTCCCATATCAATCCAGTAGTCACATGACATGGTGGGGTCACCCAGAATTTCCCCCAGGGCAAGGAATCACCGGCTTCACTCAATGGAAGGTGAAAGGCATAAACAAGGTGAAACAACTAATAAACTACAGGATCATCGCTTTCTCTCATTTGGGGAAATTTCTAGCATACAATCAAATTGTGAGTTTTCTAAAAGCTAAAATTGGAGACATCACAAGAATGAGTAGAAACACCCAGTTTGACACCCTAATAGGAAACATAGCATCACCACATACATTATCTCAGTTTTATGCTGGACTACGTTGCCCTTATGAGAAGGTAGACCCTGGAAAGATCTTTGGGGGATGGCAACGCAATTTCCCTGATAATAATATTGCAGAGGGGGTGCAAGAGGGATGGAGACGGGTTAGGAAGGCTCTAGGTAATGACACCTAGAGAGACACATATTTCAGGTTGGCACATAGAGCGATCTATGGCTTCAACATGCGACCCCATCCATCTTTTCCGGATCGCATCATAACATGCCCAAAATGCTCCAAGCCCCTTATTATTTAAAACATGGCATCTGGTCTTGTCCGGAATACCAAAGGTTCTGATCCGAGCTTGGAAGTAATCTGTCCGCTACAGTCCAAATGGACCCTTTACATATTTTGTTCCATAATCTCCCAGTGAAGGTGGTGAAAAATAAAACAAAAAACTGTAATAAACTTATACATATATTCCTGATGGCAGCTAAAAGATGCTTGTTCACTGATTAGCTAAAACCAATGGTCCCAACTATGAAGGCAGTGATTCAGGTGGTTAAAAATCACATGATGATGGATAAAGTGGCTATGATCCATAATAAAGAAGCGCAGACAGAACGATTTTTTTGAAACATGGCAGGATTTTATTGAAGCCTTTTTAACGCAAAGATCGATATTCTACTGTGTAATCCCTGTGTAAGATCATTAATGAAAATGTTAAAGAGGATAGGGCCCAATACTGACCCTTGTGGAACCCCACTACTTACAGCGATCCAGTCTGAGCATATACCGTTAATTACTGCCCTTTGTTTTCTATCAGTGAGCCAGTTGCTTACCCATTTGCACACATTTTCACCCAGTCCAAGCATCTCAATTTTATTTACAACCTTTATGTGGCACCGTATCAAATGCTTTAGAAAAATCTAGATATATGACATCCAGTGCCTCACCCTGATCCATTCTAGCACTGACTTCCTCATAGAAGCTGATGAGATTAGTCTGACAGGACCGATCCTTCATAAAACCCATGCTGGAACATCGTTATACATTTATTTTCAGTGAGATACTCCAGGATACATCTCTGAGAAAACCTTCAAACATTTTACCTACAACAGGGGTTAAGCTTACCGGCCTATAGTTTCCTGGATCATTTTTTAACCCCTTTTTGAATATTGGAAACCACATTTGCTATGCGCCCAACCCTTTGGGACATCCCCTGTTTTAGACAGTCCATAAATATTAAGAATAGGGGCCTATCTATTGACATCACTTAACTCCCTTGGGGACACGTGGGTGAAATGCCATCTGGACCTGGGGATTTGTCAAATTTTAAATTTTCCTAAGGCGGAGTTTGCATTTCTTCCTGGGTTAGACAAGAATCTTTTAAGTTGGAGTTTACCTCATCCCTCTGTTCAACAGGAAGCTCATCCTCCTCGGTAAATACAGTGGAGAAAAAAGTGTTTAATAGGTTTGCTTTTTTCTCATCGTCCTCTACTGTCTCTCCCTCAGTATTTTTCAAAGGGCCAACATTTTCTGTTATAATCTTTTTACTATTTATGTAGTTAAAAAATATTTTGGGGTTAGTTTTACTTTCTATAGAAATATGTCTTTCCGTCTCCAGCTTTGCTTCCTTTATCTTTATTTTACACACTTTATTTTTTTCCCTATAGCTTCTTAGTCCCTCTTCAACGGCCCTCCTGTTTTAGTAGGTGAAACACTTTTTTTTTGTTTTTATTGCCTCCTTTACATCTCTGTTGATCCACATTGGGTTTTTCCTGTTTCAAATTTTTTTTATTACCATAAGGTATTTACCTCTCACAGTGGTAGCATAGGATGTTTTTAAAAATATCCCATTTATTATTTGTTCTACCATATTTAAACACCTTGTCCCAGTCAATACGGTTTAGGGCCTCCCTAAGCAGAATAAAATGAGCCTTCCTAAAATTCAGTGTTTTTGTGGCTCCTTGACAAAAAAACTCTATTGAAGGATAAAAGGGAAAAATTTATTATATTATGGTCACTATTCCCTAGGTGCCCCTCAACCTGAACCTTTGTTACTCTGTCAGCTCTAATTAGTCAATATTAAATCTAGAAGGGCCTTTCCTCTAGTCGGTTCTTGCACCATTTGGCAAAGGTAACTATCATTAGTTATTGACAAAAACCTGTTTCCTTTGTGAGAGCTACAGGTTTCAGATTCCCAGTTGATGTCTGGGATAGTTAAAAATCGCCCATAATAATAACTCCCTTCTGTCTATTTGCCTGATGAGTACATCTTCCATGGTTTATGTTATATTTGGGGGCCTGTAGCAGACTCCTATTAGAATTTTATTACTCTTATTACCCCCATGTATATTTACCCCTAATGATTCCACCTGTTCATTAGCTGTACCTATATCTTTTCCCGCAGTGTTGGCTTCAGACAGGATTTTACATAGAGGGAAAAGACACCTCCCCCTTTCCGGTCTTTCGATCCCTTTTTAAATAGACTGTAACCCTGCAGTTAAAACCCCCCAGTCGTAGCTCTGTCCACCATGTCTCAGTTATCCCCACTATGGGCATATTTTTCTTCATGCTATTAATATAATTCTAGTTCATTTATTTTGTTGGTCAGACTCTGGCATTGGGCAGCATGCAATTTTTGAGATTTTCCAGTTTTTTATTTTCCCTTTTTCCCTGATCTTTTTATCTACTGCTCCCCCAAATCCACCCCCTGTTTTTTTTCCTAATTCCCAGCTCTCTATCTTCACTATCTTGCATGCTATATGTTAGTTACCATCCCCCCCCAGTCCTAGTTTAAATATTCCTCCAACTTCCTGGCCATTTTCTCCCCCAAAACAGCTGCACCCTCCCCATTTAGGTGCAGCCCTTCCCTAGCATAGAGTCTGTAGCCAAGACAGAAGTCAGCCCAGTTCTCCAAAAACCCCCCAAATCCTTCTTTTCCCACACCAATGTTTGAGCCACTTATTCACCTCTCTGATCTCCCGCTGCCTCTCTGGGTGGCCCGTGGAACAGGTAATATTTCTGAAAATATTACCTTTGGGGGTCCTTGCCCTGAGCTTTTGGCCTAAATTCCTGAAATCATTTTTAAGGACACTCCACCTACCCTAACTTTGTCATTGGTGCCAATGTGCACCATGACAGCTGGATTCTCACAGCCCCACCCAGCAATCTGTCAACCCCATTTCCCCGATATGTCGAACTCGGGCCCCCAGGGAAAAAACATACTGTTCGACGATCCCGGTCTTTGTGGCAGATTGCCCTGGATGTTCCCCAAATAAAGGAGTCCCCAACTACTAGCACCTGTCTACCCTGAACCTGCACTCCTATTCCCCCATCTTACTGGAGCAGAAGGGGTAGTGTCTTGCTGCAGCAATGCTATTTTGATGATATCCCCTTCATCCGCCAATCTTGCAAATTTGTTGGGGTGTACCAGTTCAGGACTAGCCTCCCTGACACTCTTCCCTCTACCCTTCTTTCTAACTGTTACCCAGCTAGCTGCCTCATGGTCCTGCACCTTCATGCTACCACCCTCCCCACCATCTACACTTGCGAGTGAGTGCTCAGTGGGCATCAAACTCGCCTCCAAGTTGGCAATGGATCTCAGTGTCGCCACTGCACATTTAGAATCCAGGATACGGGGTTCTAAATGTGCAGTTTTGCACACATCTTGCACAGCAGTATGCCCCCTCGAACTGTTGCTCAAGGATGGCATACATTGCACAGGTTGTGCACTGGACGGCATTGTCAAACATGGAACTCATGGGGATGTTACCAAGAAGATATACAAATACAATCATAATAAGTAATACAATTCTGTCCCCTCTAAACTCTCCAAATCTAAAGTCTCTCAATCTCAAGTCTCCACACTTAAAAGAAACACACTTTAAGGAAACCACACTCGCAGACTCGTTCACTTCGCTCAAAAAACCCCAGCTTTAAACCTTTCCCACACTGCTGTTTGGCTGTGCTGCAAACTCTCTTTCAGAAGCAAAGATATTCTTCAAGGTTTGCAATCCTGCTCATCATTGCTAACATTTCAGATGGCTTCCAGGTCTTGTGGAATTCTCATATCAGATCTAACAGGAGTCAGCTGGTTAAGGGCTAGTTCAACTCTTTTTTTCCAACCAAGCTCCAGGGAATTTCTCTTTTCATTCCATAAAAAAAAAAAAGAGAGAAAGAATGTGCGCTCTGTAGTGTAATAAGTTCAAAAAGATATATAGGGCGACATGTCCCATTAGGGCTGCATCATTTTTTTTTGTGTAGTTTGCGCCACAAAACTGTTGATGCCCTATTCTCTATATAGATGAACTGTAGTACACCAAAACTGGGTTTGCTTTTATAGCCGGGGCACAACCACATTTGAATGTGCCTAAAGTAGGCGCATCAAATATGCTAGCAATGATATTGTCACGTCAAGGGGGGTACAGTGAGCCCTAACTGGAACACAGCCCACTGTCCCTGCCTACTTGACGTGCTGCCCTGGGTGGCAGACACCAACTGGGTGACAGTCCCTGCTCTGCTAGAGTGCTGGGGCCGCCAGGAGGAAGAAAGGTCAGACAGTCCGGGTCAATACCAAATCAGAAAACGTCAAGCCACAAATCACAACCAAAGAGAAACAAGAGAACAAGCCGGGGTCAAAACAAGAACGGGAACGAGGAACAAAATCAGAGGACTAGCTAGGGTCAGTAAACAAGCCGGGGTCTGGAACACATAACAAGCAAACACGATACAAGCACAGAAACACAAGGCAGCCAGGAGAATATCGCAGGCACAGCACTCAGCCTGCAGGGAGTTTAAATGTGATTCCCGGATACCGCCCCTAAGCTGATTGGAGCGGCCTCCGGCCCTCCCATTGGCTGCTGCGACATGCCCCTTGTCCAGAGTGGCTGGGCCTCTGTCACTCACACAGCTTCCAGCAGAATGTCTATCCGGGTGGGGTCGCAAATCAGTTGCTGCAGACTGAGTGCTGCCAAGTCCTGACAGTACCCCCCCTTTTAGGAGGGGCCACTGGACACTTCCCTGGTCTAGGTGAGACTCATGGAACACCTTTACCAGGTGATCGGCATGGATGGATTTAGCCGGAACCCACGATCTCTCCTCAGGACCATAACCCTTCCAGTCAGGCCCGGACTGCCCATAGGGCAAACCGGGCATTTGCCCGGCGGGCCGCTGGGGTCCGGGCCGCAGGGCCGGCTCAGATCACCCGCCGAGGGGACCAGTGTTTCCCCCTGGCGGGCCCCGAGTGCCGGCGCCGGTCTGCGGCATGCTACAGTGGCCGCAATGGTCGCCTCAGCGACCGGACCCCTGTGGCAGGGGACCGACAGGCCCCCCTCGCCACATGGCTGCACAGCCGGGTCACCGACCCAGCCATGCAGCCATCACGGCCACCGCCTGCTCCGCGCGGTGCAAGCAGCGGTCGAGGTTGAACAGCCGGGATCTTCTGATCCCGTCTGTTCAGCTCCCAGGAGGCCGCGGGCAGGCGCGCGATGGGATGATGTCATCACGCGCCTGCTCCGCGGCCCCCACTCGGGTGAGAGCGACCGCTCCGGACGGACGTGGAGAAGAGGAGAGGAGGGAAACCAGGTGAGTAAGAGTTTTTTGGTTTTTTTTAAACTACTTACTGGCCCTGCCTACCATTAAGTGCCCCTGCCTGGCTATATACTGCCCCTACCTACCTCTAATTTTCCCTGCCTGGCTATATACTGCCCCTGTCTACCTCTAAGTGCCCCTGCCTGACTATATACTGCCCCTGCCTACCTCTAAGTGCCCCTGCCTGGCTATATGCTGGCCCTGCCTACCACTAAGTGCCCCTGCTTGGCTATATACTGCCCTGCCTACCTCTAAGTGCCCCTGTCTGGCTATATACTGGCCCTGCCTATTTCTAAGTGCCCCTGCCTGGCTATATACTGCCTCTGCCTACCTCTAAGTGCCCCTGCCTGGCTATAAACTGGCAAGCCTACCACTAAGTGCGCCTGCCTGACTATATACTGCCCCTGCCTACCACTAAGTGTCCCTGCCTGGCTATATACTGGCCCTGCCTACCACTAAGTGCCCCTTCCTGGTTATATACTAGCGCTGCCTACCTCTAAGTGCCCCTGCTTAGCTATATACTGGCCCTGCCTACCTCTAAGTGCCCCTGCCTGGCTATATACTGGCCCTGCCTACCTCTAAGTGCCCCTGCCTGACTATATACTGCCCCTGCCTACCACTAAGTGCTCCTTCCTGGCTATATAGCCTACCTCTAAGTGCCCCTGCCTGGCTATATACTGGCCCTGCCTACCACTAAGTGCCCCTGCCTGGCTATATACTGCCCCTGCCTACCTCTAAGTGGCCCTGCCTACCTATATACTACCCCTGCCTACCTATATACTACCCCTGCCTACCACTAAGTGCCCCTGCCTGGCTATATACTGCCCCTGCCTACCACTAAGTGCCCCTGCCTGGCTATATACTGGCCCTGCCTACCACTAAGTGCCCCTGCCTGGCTATATACTGGCCCTGCCTACCACTAAGTGCCCCTGTCGGGCTATATACTGGCCCTGCCTACCACTAAGTGCCCCTGCCTGGCTATATACTGGCCCTGCCTACCACTAAGTGCCCCTGCCTGACTATATACTGCCCCTGCCTACCACTAAGTGCCCCTGCCTGGCTATATACTGGCCCTGCCTACCACTAAGTGCCCCTGCCTGGCTATATACTGCCCCTGCCTACCTCTAAGTGGCCCTGCCTACCTATATACTACCCCTGCCTACCTATATACTACCCCTGCCTACCTCTAAGTGCCCCTGCCTGGCTATATACTGCCCCTGCCTGCCTCTAAGTGCCCCTACCTGGCTATATACTGCCCCTGCCTGCCTCTAAGTGGCCCTGTCTGGCTATATACTGGCCCTGCCTACCTATGTGGACCTGTCTGGTTATATACTGCCCCTGTCTACCTATATACTGCCCCTGGCTACCTATAAGTGGTCATGCCTGCCTATATACTGGCCCTGCCTACATATAAGTGGCCCTGCCTGCCTACTTACTGGCCCAGCCTGGCTGCATACTGGCCCTGACTGTTAATTACTGCCCCTGGCCCTACCTGGCTAATTACTGGCCCTACATCTCTAATTACTGGCCCTACCTGGCTGATTACTGGGGGCAGCCCCAGCTACCTGGCTGATTACTGGGGGCAGCCCCAGCTACCTGGCTAGTTACTGGGGGAAGCCCCAGCTACCTGGCTAGTTACTGGGGGCCGCCCCAGCTACCTGGCTAGTTACTGGGGTCAGCCCTTGCTACCTGGCTAGTTACAGGGTAGGCCCTGTCTACCTACCAAATTAATGGAAGAAGGCCCTGTTTATCTACCTAATAGGGGTCTACCTATTTACATGCCACTTATCTGACATTTTTTAATTTCTAATTTTTAGGGTCTAACATACGCTGTTTGAGGAATTGATAGGAAAGTGCTGGAAGAGAGAGGAGCCTAAAACGTATTTGTGGTAAATTCTACAGGGACGAGTAGGAGTAGTGACCAGGAGAAGAAGACATTTGCATTCTGTACCAGATGGAGAAAGAAGAAAAGGAGAAGAGAACAACTCCCAACAGAGATGACGTCTCCTGTGAGTCCCTGCTGTCAGGGGTCATTTTACTTCAAGTTGAATCAGTGCTGTATTCATGTGATGGTGACCTGACTACTGGTGATCTGATTGGTGGGGTTGTAGGCTAGTGCTTATGTAGTGTCAGTGTGGGCTTGTCCCTGATTGTAAGGGCATGTCCCCACGGCAAAGGTTTTCGGACAGTTTTTCAGCCGGTTTGCGGTTTTTCAGACACTATATTGTGCTCTATAGAAAACTCGTGCAGCAGTCCCCACTGCACGGCTTTTCCGTAGGGCGGTTTTGCCGCCGGCGGTTCGGCGGCAAAACATTGAGCAAGCACATTCTTCTGCCCAGTTTTCGGACAGAATCTGTGCTTCTCAATGGGAGTGGGGAGGGCTCTTCTCCACTCATTACGGAGAAAAGCCGCCCTCCTCGCGGCCGTGGGGACGGGCGCAAAACAGGACATGCCGTGGGGATGCGCCCTAAAGCAAGTGCACACCTGACTCTGTGACGAGGGGTTTCTCTGCACCACTTTTTCTTTCTTGCTTGTATGTAGGGAGCTCTCACACAGAGCGGTTTTGCTGCATTTTTTGGTGCGTTTTTTTGTGCAAAAATGTACAGCATTAACTACTCTGCCTTTCTGCACAAAACGCACCAAAAACACATCAAAAACGACCAAAAATAATCTGTGTGAAAGCACCTTTATAGTGTAGTTTATTTTAGAAAGTGGCGAGGTGCGAGAACAAGGGAAATTTCTTAAGTGGATATTGTATGTGGGCTGGTGGGCGCTTTGTGCCAGGGCTGATTTTTATTCCCAGTCCAGCCCTGCTTCCAGTGGACCAGGTACTGTAGTGACCTTTGGCCCTTACAGGAATCCAAGATCCGGGCAACTTCGTATTCTAACTCCCCCTGAATAAAAACAGGAGGAGGAGGTCTAGAGGGTGGAATCACAGGCTGAATATACCTCTTGAGAAGAGAGCGATGAAACACGTTGTGTATCCAGAGACATCAGGGTAATTTCAGCCGATATGCCACTGGATTAACCACTTCTAGAAGCACACATAGATCTACAAATCGCTGCGCGAGTTTACCTGAGGGGGACTTTTAATTGTAGATTCCGGGTGGATAACCATACCTTCTCCCCAACAGCAAACCCTCCAGAACAAAGACGCCGTCTATCGCAACTTATCTTCTGGATGTTCTGGGTCTTAACCAAGTTCTTCTGAACTTGGGCCCAGACTGTGCACAGATCTTTCAAGATAACATCCACTCCGCTGTGATTAGACGTAGCACTGGAAAATGACGCATGTCTTGGGTGAAAACTATAGTTGCAATAAAATGTTGAGGTGCCAGATGAGCTACTATCCAGAATGTTAATGGCAAATTCAACCAAAGGCAGGGGCGTCACTAGGCAGATTCATTCGGGGCACGAGCCCCGAATAAATCTGCCTGTACCCCGAATGTCTGCGGCTCCAGGCCGCTGCCGTGGGGCTGGAGCGCTCCTTAGTGCGGGCAGCACCCACCGATCTCTGACTGCACTTCCGTTTCACAGCGGCTGCGCAGTCAGAGTCAGGGAGAAGGGAGGACGGATCGTTCCCGTCCTGTCTTCTCCGCTGTATGTACAGCGCTTGGTAAGAGCTGTACATACACCTCAGTGTCGCAGGGGGTGTGACGCACCGCTTTCATCACCCCCCTGCGACGCTGGGATCCTCTAAGTCGTCAGTTCTGCCGGCCGAGAAGGTCTCAGGCCCCACGAGACGGCGTAAGCAGCGTGATGACATCACTCTGCTTACACCGTTCTCAAGCTGCAGGACCAGGACGCGCAACCGTGCTGAGGTGAGTAGGTTTTTTTTATTTTATTTTTATTAGGTATGGGGGGGGGCATATCACTGGCTACAGAGGGCATAGTATGTGGCTATGGGGGCATATTACTGGCTACAGAGGGGCATATCACTGGCTACAGGGGGCATATCATTGGCTACAGAGGGGCATATCACTGGCTACAGGGGGGAATATCACTGGCTAAAGGGGGGGCCTATCACTGGCTACAGAGGGCATATCACTGGCTACAGGGGGGCATATTACTGGCTACAGAGGGGCATATCATGTGGCTATGGGGGCATATTACTGGCTAAAGGGGTACTGGCTACAGAGGGGTATATTACTGGCTACAGAGGGGCATATTACTGGCTACAGGGGGGCATATCACTGGCTACAGGGGAATATTATGTGGCTATGGGGGCATATTATGTGGCTATGGGGGCATATTATCTGACTAAAGGGGGCATATTACCAGCTAAGGGGGGCATATTACCGGCTAAGGGGGGCATATTACCTGCTAAGGGGTATATTACCTGGCTAAGGGGAGCATGTTACTGGCTAAGGGGGGAAGTAACCTGGCTACAGGGGGCTAATAACCTGACTACAAGGAACATATTACTGGCTACAGGGGGCAGTAATCTGGCTACAGGGGCATATTACTGCCTAAAGGGGGCAGTAACCTAGCTACAGAGGGCAGTAACCTGGCTAGAGGGGCTAATAACCTGGTTAGAGAGGGCAACTACTTGGCTAAAGGAGGCTACAACCTGGCTACAGTGGGCTACTACCTGGCAATAGGGGGCAAATTTACCTACAAGGGGGTAATTATTACCATTTGGGGCACTATAGATGGGGATTTTGTATAGAGATAGGAAATTGTAGAGAAATGCTAAGATGTTTGTTTTGTAAATTTTTCAGTGAAGAGTTGTGGACGGTAGAAGTCATCATGGCGTCTGGGCCGGATGGAGAAGAAGAAGGGAAATAGAACAACTCTTCAGAGGCGTCTCCTGTGAGTCACTAAATGTAACTGCAGTGTAATCACTTATATTTCTCCTGATCTTACATACAAAGGTTTTTCTCTGTAAAAATACATCCGCAGTTCACAATGAGACACAAAAAATTCCGTGTGAACCCAGCCCTACTCAGAAAAACTTAAGGGCCCGAGCCCCGGATGTTTTGGGACCCTAGCAACGCCCCTGACCAATGGTAAGTATTTTACCTAATCTACCTGCTGATCAGATACATAACAACGGAGTTTTTGTGTAACCATTTAGTTTACCCTCTCTGTCTCCCCATTAGTCTCTGGGTGGAAGGAGAAGGAAAGGGTGATACACAGAGCCTTGCAGAGGGCTCTCCAAAATTGAGAAATGAATTGAACCCCTCTGTCTGAAACAAAATGTTACCAGTAAACCATGCAGTTTGACAATCTGTTTAATAAAAAGTTCAGCAAGTTTTTTGGACCATGGTAACCCTTTTAAAGGAACAAGATGGCACATTTTACTAAAGGTCCACTACCACCCAAATAACGGATTTGCCCTCCAAGATAGGAAGTGAGTCTACGGATGATCAGGTATGGGTAGAGGGCAAAGTTTGCCAGGAGGACGATTTCTGGGAACCTTTGCCCAAGCGCAGATTTCACAAGATTCCACATAGGCCTCCACATCACAAGCCAACAAAGGCCACCAGTAGATACGAGAAATCAGTCTCTTTGTGCCAGACACTCCAGGAAGTCCAGATAAAACAGAATCATGAAATTCTTTTAATAATTGTAGCCGGAACTGAGTGGGAACAAAGACCTTTGAAACAGGACAATCTAGAGGTCTCATCTCCTGATGGGTCTTAATCTCAGTGGCCAAATCAGGGGAAATGGCTCAGACAACAGTCTCCTTGGGCAATATAGGTACCGGATCCTCCTGGGAAGCGTGGCTGGCATAGAAGCTTCTAGATATCGTATCAGTTTTAAAATTTTTAGAACCTGGTCTGTAAGTAACAACAAAGTTGAATCCCATGACTGACGTTCAACCTTTTAGCATTCTCTAAAAAGGTGAGGTTTTATGATCTGTAAGGACCGTGACTTGATGCTGGGCACCTTCGAGGGAATGGCGCCATTCCTCGAAGGCCCACTTAATAGCCAACAACTCCCGATTTCCAACGTCATAATTCCTTTCAGCCGAGGAAAATTTATGCGAAAAGAAGGCACAAGGGCGAAGGTTAGTTATAGTAGCGGACCCATTAGACAAGACCACCCCTGCACCATACTCGGAAGCATCAACCTCAACGACAAATGGTTTACTATGATCTGCTTGAATCAACACAGGAGCTGCTACAAAACACTGCTTAAGTTTCTCAAACAACTCAGGTTGCCAATGATTGAACTTCAAACCTTTCTTAGTCATGTCAGTCAACGGCCGAACTAAAACAGAAAAATTACGAATAAATTTACGATAATAATTAGCAAACCCTAAGAATCGCTGTAGGGCCGTCAGGGTCGATGTGCGGACCCAGTCGAGAATAGCCTGAATTTTACAGGAGTCCATACAAAATGCGTTAGGAGTCAGGATATATCCAAGGAAAGGAACCTCCTGCACTCCGAAAACACATTTTTCAAGCTTTTCCTTCAAGATTTGCAATACCTGTCATATGTGTTTAACATGTGATGACCAATCTTCTGAGTAGATTAAAAAGTCATTCGGGGGGGCGTGGCTTGCTATGTAATTGAGCAGACGCAGCTTGTGTGGGCTCTCCTCGGGACCTGCACTTCAACAGGAATTGGGCACTCATAATGGGCCAGAAACGGGCCAAGAAGAAGGCCACTAGTTCTGGCACCCCTGCTGATCCACCAGGACTTAAGATTTCGAACTTCTGTACTCCGCTGCAGGGGCTGGAGAAAGACGGCTCTCCTTCCCACACGTGGCAAGAGCCGGGCGCCATCTTTCCCTCCCTCATCCACCCACGCCTCTTACCGAGCCTCTCAGCGCTCCCACAATGCTCAGCCAGAGATCCTGGATCCAGCTCCGCAACCACCACCTTCCTTATCCCCGCAACTCACTGCGCAACTGACAGCGGAGGAAGAACAAGGAGGAAACTAGTCTCCAGGATCAACGAAGGAGCCGGATCAGCGCATGGACAGATATGATCCCATGGAGTGGCGTCAGAAAGGTCAGTGTCTGAGGGGAGACAACCTGCCCAGCTCCTCTACAGCCCCGGTGGGAGATACAAATCAGCTACATCCTACTGAACAGGGGACCCAGCCCCTGCAGGAATTCCACAAGGGGCCTTCAGCCTCCACTTGCCGGATGCTTTCTACCCCCAGTGAGGACAGTATGACAGCCACCTTGACAAGCCCGGCTAACTGGGCCCCTGAGGGACCTGAGCACTCAGGTCTTGCGGACGCAGCCCTGATGCCTAATTGGTGTGTACTGCTACAACCCCATGACAACGAGGAGGCTCAAACATGGGTCTCCCATAGGCCTAACTCACCAGAGACTGTGCAAATTAACAGACCGGCAGAGAACCGGACAGTGGGTTCCGTATCCCACCAGCAGCCATATAGGGGCGGCCCGGGCTCTGGAGTAGGGGGTCCGGACTCCCCTCCTGGACACTCGTCACTCCTTGGCAACCGCGGCACTCACCCATCCAATGCCCATCAGGACACTGGCCTGTTTCTGCCTCGACACACGGCACAGGAGGTTCAATGGTCCCTTGCTAACCTGGGAGAGTCTGACGTGGCTTGGGGTAGCGCCGGGCCCCGGGCGAGGAGGGAGCCGAGCTCAAAGTACGCAGCAACTGCCCCAGACCCAACGGGCCCCTCTGCTGCCCTGACTCTGTCGGGTTCCCCTCACACAATTCCAGCCTTGTCCTCATCTAATATGCACCGAGGCACCTCATGGGCCTTAAGCCCTGGCTCCTCAACTTGGGGGGGAAGCCCCGTCCGCCCTCCCGATAAACGCAATGCCATGCCCCCTATTCAGTAGTCACCTCCCGGGACATCCACCATTCAATCTCCTAGCCTCATTTCCCCGAGGACGCCTTACTTACCCTGGAAGCACACCCAGAGCTTCCGGCTCTTCTCTCGCTTCTGCCCTCAAAACAGGACATGCAACTTATGGCTAAAGAGATGCAACAGGCCTAGCGACAAGAACTGAAACCTGTTCAATCGAACGTAGCAGACTAGGGATGAGCGATATTATCGACAAAAGTTGATAGGCTGATCGGAAATTGCCGATCACACGATATTTTAGGTGACAATCTTACAGATAATCTATTACTATCACGCCATTTTCAGCGTTTCCTGTCATTTTGGCGGCCAGCCAATCAGCTCCGAGGATAGAGGGGGGTGAGGAGGATGTACAACGTCACCACTTTGTGGTGTATGGATCTCATTGGCTGCAAAAATCACGTGACCTCGTTTTATCTATGCTGCTGCATTTCCTGTTTGAGCTCATACTCTGTCTATCACACTTCACAGCAGGACGTGTCTCTCAGCGTTTAAACCAATAGCTGTTGTAACAGCTCTGATAGTCACTTCTAATACAAGAAACCATCCACCTACAGCTTAGAATAGAGTTAGATTAGAGAATTGCACTTCTTATTTAGTTAGAGAAAGTTTTAAGGATATCTACTGGTGTGTGTAGCCGCGGGGCTGCGGGGAGTGTGGGGGGAGTGTTGGATGCAAGAGAAGCTTTTGAAACGAAAGGAGATATTTTGCAGCTCAATGTGTTCTGTGATTTTCAATTGAAAAAGCATTGTTTTCTACCACTTTTTTGGCCAGCAGACCTCTGCCAGCAGTTGAAATTGTCCCTGTGTTTTCAGTTCTACTGCAATCACTGCGTGTCAGTGTTCCCAAAAACTGGCTTAACTTATTCCTATGACTTTTAAATAGTTTTACTAAAGTCCGTGCGTCTCAGTTTGGCGCAAAGAGTTCAGTTGTATGAATATTGTGTTCTACATATTTCCTAGTAAATTACGCTTGTAGTCAGTGGTGCGAAGGCCGCCATATTAATCCATATAATATTTAAATACTCTTATTGCAGTCTGTGTGTCTCAGTTTGGCGCAAAGAGTTCAGTTGTACGAATATTGTGTTATACATATTTCCTAGTAAATTACGCCTGTAGTCAGTGGTGCAAAGGCTGACATATTAATCCATATAATATTTAAATACTCTTATTGCAGTCCGTGCGTCTCAGTTTGGCGCAAAGAGTTCAGTTGTACGCATATTGTGTTATACATATTTCCTAGTAAATTACGCTTGTAGTCAGTGGTGCGAAGGCTGCCATATTAATCCATATAATATTTAAATACTCTTATTGCAGTCCGTTCGTCTCAGTTTGGCACAAAGAGTTCAGTTGTATGAATATTGTGTTCTACATATTTCCTAGTAAATTACGCTTGTAGTCAGTGGTGCAAAGGCTGCCATATTAATCCATATAATATTTAAATACTCTTATTGCAGTCCGTGCGTCTCAGTTTGGCGCAAAGAGTTCAGTTGTACGAATATTGTGTTCTACAAATTTCCTAGTAAATTACGCTTGTAGTCAGTGGTGCGAAGGCTGCCATATTAATCCATATAATATTTAAATACTCTTACAGTCTGTGTGTCTCAGTTTGGTGCAAAGAGTTCAGTTTTACGAACATTGTGTTCTACATATTTCCTAGTAAATTACGCTTGTAGTCAGTGGTGCAAAGGCTGCCATATTAATCCATATAATATTTAAATACTCTTATTGCAGTCCTTGCGTCTCAGTTTGGCGCAAAGAGTTCAGTTTTACGAACATTGTGTTCTACATATTTCCTAGTAAATTACGCTTGTAGTCAGTGGTGCAAAGGCTGCCATATTAATCCATATAATATTTAAATACTCTTATTGCAGTCCGTGCGTCTCAGTTTGGCGCAAAGAGTTCAGTTGTACGAATATTGTGTTCTACATATTTCCTAGTAAATTACGCTTGTAGTCAGTGGTGGAAAGGCTGCCATAATAATCCATATAATATTTAAATACTCCTTTTGCAGTCCGTTGCTTGTAGCCCGCAGCTCCAGGATGTATAATGTCAGGACGAGGAAGTCACCTGTGTTGATGTTGATGATAATGACGACATTGCGGATCCAACGTGTCTTTTCAGCAGAATTTTCTTGTTGCCTAATTTCTTGCCTAAGATGTAGCATGTATGCAGTTTACTGTTGTGGATGTTAATTCCAGCTTCTCCACCCCTGTTTGGGTGTAAGAATGAAGGTGTTGTTCCTCTCCCATAGACTTTAATGGTCATTGGCGATAATCTGTTATGGACTATCGAATATCATCATGATAATTGACGATATCGACTATCGACTCGATAACGATAGTTGAAACAATCGCTCATCACTATAGCAGACCTGCAGACAAGGGTGCGACAACTAGAGAAAACCCAGGAGTTCACAGTTACTCTTCTATCAAGCCTGCAATCTGCTGTGTCTGAGCAAAATTCTCGTCATCTCCAACTGTCGATGCACTTAGACGACTTAGAAAACCGAAATCGTTGCAATAATATCCGGCTGCGAGGTCTCCCGGAGTCTGTTAACACTGGCGACTTGATTCCAACTTTGATGAAAATTTTTAACACCATCTTAGGGTGACCTGAGGAGACATTTATCGAATTTGATAGAGCCCATAGGGCATAGGAGGACTAAGGAGGAGATCATGCGAAAGGCCCTGATAATGCAGTATGTGGAATATGCAGAGGTAAAATTTGGACTATTTCCAGATCTCTCACGGCACACCCACCGAATGAGGGCGGCGATTAATCCGCTTCTAGCGGCCCTCCAAGCCAGGAATAACTTCTATAGATGGGAATTCCCATTCTCCCACCAGGTAAAACACCAGGGCAGCCTGCTTGTCTTCCGGTCTCCGAATGATCTCCCTGCTTTTACCACATGTCTGGGACTTCCCAATGTATCCCTGCCGGATTGGGACCTGGTTACCTCTGCTGAGACTGCTACCCTGAGATCTCTTCCACAGGATACCCATCCCCACTGAGCTCAACTGGCTACGCCAAAGGCACAGAGGATACAACGGCGTAAGGGCAGCCCTGATAGCCAGCCCTCCAGATTGATACCGCACCACTGACTAAATGGACCGTCTGCAGGCGAGTCTCAGCCTGCACTTTCACTTCTCTACTCGCTATTTTGATTCTGATGGAGAAGCCGAGCTTCTCCTCTTGTTTCATCATTGGTCATGTTGTCCCCACGGTTTTAAGAGCTCAAGGTCACTGTCACCTTTCTCTGGTATATCGTATAAAGTTATTAAGCTGTTTCTCCTATAGTGCCTTGAATAGCTTTATAGACCCATTTGGCCTTGTGTTTATTATCTCCTTTTTTGCTGTGCCCATTCGGAAACAGGTACCGTCTGGCCCGGATGACACTCCACCTCCTCGTCCCCTTCTCTCCCCACCCCCCTTTTTTTTTTTTCTCACACCTTCTTTTTCCCCCTCTCGTTTCCCTCCCTCAACCTTCTCCCTGTCTCCTTCCCCCTGACTGGACGAGTGCTCCCTTTTTTTTCACTGTAAGCATCTATGTCCCGAGGTGCTCAAACAATATTGACATGCCTCTGGTTCTTCCCTCTGCAAACAGTTGGACCCCCTAATAGTTGTGGCCTTTTGTGACGAGGAAATGGCTATCACAGTTATGTACCTGCCGCTTTTAGTTGTTTGGCTTCTCCTTTTCAGGCCTCAGTTTTTGTTTGGTTACCTGATGTTGCCTGTCGTGTATTGGTTTTTCAGTCTGGCTTAGAAGACACATTCCTCTTTATTCTTGGGGGTCTTTATCTTATGAACATCATTCTTACTGCCTGATGGCTAACATATGCATAACTTTCCTTAATGGTAAGGGATTTAATTCCCCCGAGAAAAGATCACAAATTCTGTATACCCTACACCAGTGTTGGCGAACCTATGGCACGCGTCCCCGAGGTGGCACACAGGGCCGCCTCTGCTGGCACGCATGCCAGGCTGGCCACCGCTGCCTTTCTGCACTGTGACCTGGACACCGCGCCGGGAGGGCTCGGCATCCGGGTCACAGTGTCGGACCTGGGGTCTTCGGCAGCCCCAGGTCTAACACAGCGCGAATCAGGACCCGCCGCGGACCCTCAGCGTTGAGGGTGCGCGTGGGCCCATGCGCTCAGCTGGCAACGACGCGATGTAATTACGTCATCGCGCCGCTGCCTGTCCTCGGGCACACAGCCTGTCATAGGCTGTGCGCCTGAGGAGCTGACAGAGCAGCGTCCCTGAGAGGGGAGAGAAGACGAGCGCGCGGCCAGGACAGAGGTGAGGTAAGTATTAGTGTTATTTTACTTCTGTAATATATATACTGCTTTGGGGAGCCTATCTATATACAGGCTGGGGGAGAGTGCAGGCTATATACAGGCTGGGGAGAGTGCAGGCTATATACAGGCTGGGGGAGAGTGCAGGCTATATACAGGCTGGCGGAGAGCTGGCTATATACAGGCTGGGGGAGAGCTGGCTATATACAGGCTCGGGGAGAGTGAAGGCTATATACAGGGGGGGGGAGCTGGCTATATGCAGCCGGGGGGGGAGCGCTATATCAGGCGGGGGGGAGCAGCTAAAACGGGCTGGGGGGGGAAGCGGCTATAAACGGGCTGGGGGAGAGTGCAGGCATTTTTAACTGGGGGGGGAGCGACTATATACACCCCGGGAAGCTGGCTATATACAGGCTGGGGGAGAGCGGCTATATACAACGGGGGAAGAGCTCTAAAAAGGGGGGGGGGTAGCCGACTAATACAGGGGGGGGGGGCACTATAACAGGCGTGGGGCCTGCTATATACAGGCGGGGGGGACTGGCTTATACGGGGTGGGGGGGCCCGGGGCTATATACAGGTGGGGGAGCTGGCAATATACAGGCGGGGGGGGAGCTGGCTTATAAAGGCTGGGGGGGAGTGCAGGCTAATACGGCGGGGGGATACCGGGCTATAACAGGCTGGGGGGGAGCTGGCTTTATACAGGGGGAAGCTGCTATATACGGCTGGGGGGCAGGCATAAACGGGGCGGGGGCAGGCTATATA
This sequence comes from Phyllomedusa bahiana, assembly GCA_025379985.1. Taxonomy (NCBI): domain Eukaryota; kingdom Metazoa; phylum Chordata; class Amphibia; order Anura; family Hylidae; genus Phyllomedusa; species Phyllomedusa bahiana. The sequence continues at coordinate 35,358 of JAODAL010010429.1, read as the reverse complement.
CACTGGGAGAGTGGCTATATACGGCTGGGGAGCTGGCTTTATCAGGCTGGGGAGACTGGCTACATACTGCTGGGAAGCTGGCTATATATGCGGGGGAGAGTGGCAATATACTCTGTGGGGAGAGCTGGATTATATGCTGTGTGGAGAGCTGGCTATATTGCTGTGGGTAGAGTTATCTTATACTGGCTGGGGGGGGAGAGTTATCTATAACTGGGCTGGGGGGAGATTTAATTATATACAGGCTGGGGAGCTGGCAAATTACGCGGGGGAGAGCTATCTATAACGGCTGGAGGTTTTATCTAAAAACTGGCTGGGGGGGAGAGTTTCTGTTTCGGGGTTGGGTGGGGAGAGTTGCTGTATCTGGCGGTGGGGAGGTTGTCTGTTAGGGGGCTGGTGGTGAGGTTTCTGTAGCGGGATGGGGGGAAGTTGTCTGTATACTGGAGGTGGGGAGAGTTTCTGTAACTGGCTGGTGGGGAGAGCAATCTATTGATACTGGCTGGTGGGGGGAGCTATCTATCTGTATAGGGGCTGGGGGGAAAAGCTACTATCTGTATACGGTGGTGGGGAGAGTATCTATTGTAAACTGCCTGGGGGACTATCTGTCTGATACGCCTGTGAGGGTACGCTGTACACTGCCTGTGGGGACTGTATACGCTGTGGGGACCTATATCATTACCATTTTCCTGGGGGACCTTTTTCATATCCCCAATTTGAAGGGACATATACACTACCTAATTAGGGGACTATAAAAAATTAAGTAAGGATTTTGTGGAAAAAGTGAGGATTCTAATATTTTGTGTCAAATCTGCAGGGAGGGGAGTGTTTTTTGGGGAAAAAACAGCAGAAGGTTTTAAAAACCGGAGGAGAAGAAACCGGAAGGAACGACCATTGGAGAAAGTCCATTGAGTCAAAAAATGTGCCTAAAAATGTAATCTCTTATATGTGTCAAAGTGTAATTTGGTTTATTTTCAGTAATGGTGTCCGGTATTATCGGGTCACTTGGGTGGTGTGGTTTTTGGTATTATTCAGTCACTATGTGGGGGGGTTTTTTGTGGATTTTTCAGTCACTATTGGTGGGGGTTATGTGGGGGTGGGGGTGTTTTGGTATATTCAGTCACATGTGGTGGTGATGGTGGTGGTGTTGGGGTTTTATTCATACATTGGGGGGGTGATAGTGTGGTGGTGTTGTGGTATTATTCCGTCACTAGTGGGGTGGTATGTGGTTGGGGTGTTGTTTTTTAGAAAAGGGGTCTGTGACCCTTTTGGGCAAGCTATCTACCACAATAGGGTCACTGTTATGGAAAATCTGGTAGAGGGAGGGAAAAGGGGCTGTCACATCCCTCTTTTTAATTTTTTGTGCAGCCCATTCCCCAAAATTACTTCCCGCTTCATGCCGGGGGGTGGCGGCACTTTGCGGAACAAAGGTATTTGTCGGTCACAGTTTGGGCACTGGGTCTCAAAATTTTCCCCCTCACTGCCCTAAAAAACAGAATCCCGGATGCTGCTTTCAGAGACCCCCCCTCCCCCACTTCCCCATATTAAACCACACAACCTACTTTCCTCCGGGGCCAAAACAGTAGCCCAACCGCTAAGATGAAGGAATGGCCATCTTTTTTCAAAGTCATTACCCGTTTTCATTCGGGGCCGTTCAGTGTAGACGCTAGGGCTCTATTCGTGAAACTTAGTTTTCGGGGGCCCAAAAATTTTTTAAAAACCCTTGCGAACATGACACTCACCCCGCCCCTTTATTAGGGAAAACCCCTCATAACGGGTTGGACCCCCTTTTTGCTTAGAACTGCCTCAATTCTCGTGGCATAGATTCAACAAGGGTTCAACGATGCTCAAATTGGGACCCAAGGGCCCAAAGAGTGCCAAAAATATTCCCCCCCAGACAAACCCCCCACCACCACCTGAAAACCCTTTATACAAGGCAGGGTTGATCCATCTTTCCTTTGTTGACGCCAAATTCTACCCTACCATCCCAATGTCGCACAGAAATCGAGACTATCGACCAGCAACGTTTTTTTTTTTTTCCCCAAATTTTACTGCCAATTTCGATGAGCTTGGGAAATTTGGAGCCTCATTTCCTGTTTTTTTAGCTGAAAAAGGGGTGGCACCCGTGGGTTCTGCTGCGTACCCATCTGCCTCAAAGTTGCCGTACTGTGCGTTCAGAGATGCTCTTCTGCCACCTTGGTTGTAACGGGTTTGGGATTTGATCACTGTTGCCTTTTTATCAGCTCGAACCATCTGCCCATTCTCCTTTGACCTCTGGCATCAACAAGGGTTTCCGCCCACAGGACTGCCGCTCACTGGAGTTTTTTTTCTTTTTCGGCCATTCCTGTAAAAAACCCCAGAGAGGTTGTGCGTGAAAAACCCAGGAGATCAGCAGTTTTCTGAAATACTCAGACCCCCTTCGGCACCAACAACCATCCACGTTCAAAGGCCCAAATCACCTTTCTTCCCATTTTTGAGCTCGGTTTTTAACTGCAGGAGATTGTCTTGACCATGTTACGCCTAAATGCACTGAGTTGCCGCCATGTGATTGGTGATTAGAAAAATTTAAATGTTACGAGCAGTTGGACAGGTGTACCTAATAAAGGCCGGGGAGTGTATACTCCCAACATAAGGGGGAAATTTTCCTTTAAAACCCGTTCTGGGCGTCTCACCTGTTTTGCCAAGGCCTATATCTGTGCGCCGTTTTAATTTAGCCTTGAACCCTCTCCAGACCCTCCATGGCCCTCTCCGCAACATTCCAAACCCTGAACAAGTACGGGAACTGTCTAACTCAGCAGTGGACATTTGGAGGCTTTTCATCCCCAAGACAGGGATTATATATTTACTCTTTCCCCAACTCTTATACCGTATTTTCTACTTTTCCCGGAACATTGTGGTGACCGCTGTTGGGGACCCCTTCGGTGGCAATAAATTCTTCAGACCCTGCCCCGTCCACGCAACCCTTCCCCCTTTCCGGACTATAAGCGTTCTGCCTTTGCCTTGAAGTTGAACAAGTCACTCCTATCCAACTCTCTATGTCTCTCTGATTTACAACATACTATTGATTTGTTCATTTCTGTGTATTGCTTAGATTCAACCTCCCTGCAAATTCAATGGGAGGACCTAAGTACACATTACGGGGAATCCTTATAAAACATGGCTCACGCCTCAAGGGAGAGGCCTCTGCTAAACTCCAATCCCTCTTGACACAGCTATCCTCCTTGGAATCCATACACGAATCAACAGGGTCGGAGTCTGATCTGAGGGCTCTCTCCAAGATGCAGCACGAGATGCTCCAATTGATGGAGAACAAGCATAAAAGAATTACCAGCTCTGCTCTAGCTCCTTCTACACCTGGAGTAATAAACCAGGCAAATTCCTCACGCGTGCACTTAGGGACAAGAGGGCAGCTTTGTTTGTCCCTCGTATCAAGACTCCGGATCGCCCACCTAACGGAAGACATCTTATCAACTTTCCATAAATATTATTCCTCTTTGTATAACCTCCCTTCTTCCCAGACAAACACTGCTTTTCTTCAGTCCTATCTGCAAAAAACGCATCTTCCGCATCTTCCGGCCCACTCCCTCCCCTCCCTATAGGAACCGTTCACGACGGAGGAGCTTCAGGCAGCGATATCATCCCTGCCCTCTGGCAAAAGTCCTGGTCCAGATGGTTATACGGCCCTGTTAAATAAGACTTTAAGGGAGGAGTTAATATTCCCCCTCCTTGGAGTTTTTAATGCGGCATCCCAGGACTCCCCCTATTATTTGCCCTTCTTACGGGCTCATATAGTAGTCATCCCTAAAAAAGGCAAAGACCCTTCATTATGCCAGAGCTATCTCCCCATATCCCTAATTAACACCAACGCCAAAATATTTGCTAAAATGCTTGCTCTTCGAATCAATCCCCTACTAAACACCCTTATCCACCTTGACCAGGTCACTTTGTACCCTCCAGGGAGGCGAGGGACAATACCCTCAAAACCTTTTCCTTGCTCCCCTTCGTCCACTCGAGACAGATCCCAAGCCTTTTTCTGTCGCTAGACACAGAAAAGGCTCTTGACCGCGTGGCATGGCCTTTCCTGAATGGAGTCCTGGAATCTTTAGGTTTCATCCCGACAATGCGTGGGAGAATTATGTCACTCTACACAGCACCCCAAGCTCAGATACGTATTAAAGGCTCCCTCTCTGAGCAATGGCACAAGGCAGGGATGTCCTCTCTCCCCAATCCTCTACATCCTGCATCTGAGGCAGGCTATCCAGACTAACCCTGCTATACAGGGGCTCCAGGTCAGGGACTTACATTTTAAATGCTCTGCATTATCTGATGATTTGCTATTATATCTGACAACTCTCTCCTCCTCCCTCCTAGCTGTTTTAACGGTATTAGAGGAATATAGTAAGTTCAGCCACCATAAAATTAATATGGCCAAAAGCTCCGTCTTGTGCTTTTATCTCCCATCAGATCTCCTGTCCTGTTTGAAATCCTCATTCCCTTTCTCCTGGGAAGAATCGTCTTTTAAATATCTCAGGCTGCACATTCCTTCTATGCCTGACAAGATCTTTGATTTAAATTTCACCCCTATGCTCTCCAGGATCAAACAAGACCTTTTGAAGTGGGACAGGAGGGATTTCTCCTGGATTGGGAGAATTAATATTCTCAAGGTGAATATTTTACCTCACCTGCTGTATCTCTTTCAGGCCATCCCACTCTGGATTCCTAAGTCCTTCTTCAAAGATCTGTGTAAACTGGTTTCTCAATTTGTCTGGGCACATGGGCACCCCAGGATAGCAGAAGTCGCTTTATCTTGTCCCAAGTCGGAGGGAGGTTTATCTCTGCCGGACTTTCAGGCCTACTATCTTTCTGCTGCGGCTGTGCGTACACTCGACACATTTCAAACAGGGAATACCAAACTTTGGGTCTCTCTTTGCTGCTGAAAAGCCTTCTCCGCTCCATCCCCCTAATTACAAGGATGTCAGTTTCCGTAGGTAGATCTTATGCATCAAAAATGAAGCTATACTCTCATGGAGGCCCCTGGACCCCTATAATAGGAAAACCGGTGACTCCTGAGCCGCTTTCTTCAGCACTCTCCTGTCTACTGGGGTTTAGCGCCCTGTCCTCACCGGTGGAAGGGGGATAAAATATCCCCCTACCTATAAAACTACTGAGGAGACACCTCCTTACCTTTCTGATCCTTGCAGCAAAAACGATCATTCCTCGATTATGGCTTTCCACAGCCTGTCCATCCATCACAGACTGGATTAAGGAAATACACGTGCTGCAGAGATTGGAGGAGTTTAGGAGAGACTCGCCCACACAGTATAGCAAGTACCTTTCTACCTGAGCAGATTTGATATCCTTTGATTCAACTAAAGGCTTGACATAAAGCTTATTCGTGATACATTTCACTTAAGTCTTTAATACTCAGCGCATAATGCATGTACATTTAAAAATTTTTCGACAAGCTGACTTTTATCGCAATAGATACATTTGAATCATGAGCCGGTACTTAGCTGTAGTTGCACAGTCCCAAAAGTCTCTTGTTACAACAGCATAGCAAAAAAGTTATAGAGCTGGCTGTCATCAAGTGCACAGCTCCTGCTGCGACGTTTCGGAAAGAAAGATTTCCTTTCTCATTGGCTGCTGCGACATGCCCCCTGTCCATAGTTGCTTGGCCTTTAGCACTCACAGAGCTACCAGCAGACTGTCTATCCGATTGGGGTCGCAAATCAGCTGCTGCAGACTGTTGCTCCCTGCAGGCTGAATGCTGCCTAGCCCTGACAGATATGCTATGCGTCTTGTTTATGCTATACGCCTACATTAGGCACATCAATTTTACTATGCAAGGTATACCAGAAGCCAGATTTTTGACAGGTTCTTTCATTCAGGCACACTATACACTAATTTAATGCGCCTTAAAACTGGTGTGGAGGTACCCCTTTCTGACATGTCGCCTATAGTGTTGTCAGAAGGTACAGGTAATCCTCTCACCTTCTCGGGTTGTGCTCTGGCTGGCAGAACTCTCCATGCACTTATCCGGATCACCGAGAGCAAAGGTTGCAGCCTGATCTCATGCCTAGACTCCACGATCCCCTTGGAGTAGAAAAGATAGGTTCCAAAAGTGAGTTAGTTTCAACTATAGAGCATAACTCACATCCGTTGGGCCAATCCAGTCGGAACAGTGTAGTAGAGATTAGTAGCATAAACCTTTTAGTATTTTAAAAAACTATTCTATTTAAGCTTAATCTCTACTACACGGTTCTGACTGGATTGCCCCAGCGGACGTGAGTTATGCTCTATAGTTTAAACTAACTCACTTCTCGAACCCACTGTACATCCCAGGGAGTTGATTTGGGATAATGTCCGGGGAGTACATTTGGGATAATGGGAGAAGATGTTGTCTACAGTTGGACTGTTAAGGGTTCTTGGTTGCAAAGGGTTAAGTGTCTTATTTAGGCTAGGTCTATACAGCATTGGACAAAAAACGACCAGAAAACCAAATCCTAAACACATACAAAAAACTGAGTTTTTTGTCCACTGCCTGTCAAAAGCTGCTGAAAAAACATCAGTTTTTTGGTATGTCTTGCGTTTTTTTTTAGAGATGCCCTGCTAGATTTGCTATTTATTTTTGTAAAAAACACGCAAAGAACATACCAAAAAACATCAGTCGCTTTACATAGACTCCAGTAGCAAATTTTCTGCCCTGTTCAGATGTTTTTTGCAACATGTTACAAAAAACGACCAGCAAATAAAACAAGCAGAAAAAAAAGACGTTCTGTGGAGACAACTATGGGACCTCTTTTCAGTTGTTTTTTTCAGTGGTTTAAGAAAACGAAAAACACTGGAACAAAACAGATGTTTTTCTGTGCAGTGGAGACAAAGCCTTAATCTGGACATTTCATTTTGCATGTCCTTAAGCACTTTTCAAAGTCTTCATGTTTACTCTCTGTAGTTTGGTTTTGTTCATCATTGAATGAGATGAGATCTATTTTATTTAGCTCTCTAGCCTCTGGGTTGATGTCTGCATTGAATAAGTTTGGATACATAATTTCTCATTGCTCCCAAACTATCTTTGATGTTGACTATTAGTGAGTTTTGATTCTCATGATCAAGTGGATCGAGTGCAAGTGTTATATCCATGTGTCTCCTGAGTCGATTATATCCCAGGGCTTCCAGGTCCATGCCTTTGGGCACTCGCCTTTGGCTTTGTGTATGCGGTTGGTTTACCATAGCAGAAACACAGGAGTCTATGTGCTCTGGTGATGTCTGAGTTTTACGAAAGAAATCACTTGCAGGTACTAGGACAGGGGTTTCAAACTGAAACAGTCAGTGGGCCAAAAGTAAAAATTTGGACAAAGTCACGGGCCCACCAGAACATTTGCTAAAAAAATTACAATTGAGGAAGTATTTCAACGGATATAAAGATGAACCTTTTCATATGGAAACAAACTTTAAGGGGTTATCCAGAGAAAAATAAACTGATGATTTATCTTGGACAGGCCATACATTTTGGATTGGTCGGGTGCTGAGTGTGAGTGCCGCTTCCAGTAGCAGCACACAAGGGAAGTAAAGGCATAGTGCGTCACATTGCCTGTGCTGTGGCTGGCTCGGGGTACTGCAGTGCTCAGGGTATTCACAGTGAATGATACCTCTCTACAGCGCTGCTTCACAGCACTGCACCTCCCTGTGCAGCATGTGCCACTTTGGTACAGCCAATCTGTGCAGTTGCGGTGTGTCAGCACCCAACTGATCAACTATTGAATGCCTATCTGCCTTTGGGCATTTTAGTGCTTACCTATGTATGACAGTATAATACCTTATAAATAACAGTAACCAAATAATACACCTATACATGGAACAAAAATACCATATGAATGATTGTTACTAAAAAAAAAAGTCAAATTTTCATGGTATGTCTTTTTCAGTCTGCATGGAACAACCCCCCACCCTCACCCAAGTCTGTGATCGGTGATTCCGATTTTTCTTTTTTCTGAATTGGTAACACATACTCCTACATGAGTATAATCCATTTGTATTTTCTTCACCTTGTTATACACATATTTTTCATCTAAAAATTCCTCACACAATATTCCTTTCTTCAATAATTTCAAAACTTTGTACATTTGAGTCAACAATCCGTGATCTTGTATCCATCCACATTTCATTTCTAAATTTGTTTTCAATATCCATGTAAACCCCTTCCATTAACTTCTTGCATTTCTCAATTCCTTTCTTTATCTCTCGCATCTCTACTTGCTGGCATGCTGTCATTCTCCTTTTTTATCGTTGCCATTTAAACTCCCTAGTCCAAGTAATTATTTTTACTTTCCCTGCAAAACCACCCTATGTAATTGTATCATCTTTTTGCCTTTCCTCTCTCAGATAGGGTATCTATCCCTTCAACCCTTCTGGTATGGCTGTTTCTACGCACTCTTAGATTTGATTAGTATGTGTCTGTAGGCTCCTGTTGAAGCCTGTGAAAAGCTTAAAACTTTAATAAGCCGGTGTGTTTATGCTCCAAGAATCCATAGCCTTGATCTAAGGGCGACATGTATGAAGGGGCTTTACGCCAGTTTTCTGGCGTACACTGCGCCTCCCAGCCGAATCCCGCTGTCGGACGCAGCGTTCGGCACTTTTAGCTGCGGCCCGCATGAAGGGGCGGGCAGTGTGCGGGCAGTGGGCGCGGTGGGGCGCGGTGTAGGCGTTCCGGGGCGGGACGCGGCGCGCTCGTATAGTCCGAGGCATGTACCATCGCGGCTCGCCAAATCGCGGCGCTCGGCAGCTCCGACAAGCAGACCTGTTTTTTTTTGGTCTAAATCCTCCGGCTGAGGCGAAGTGAAGCAGGATCGGAACATGCGAGGAAGCGGATCGAAGATCGCGACAGAAGTCTCGGCGCTCAGCTCCGTGCAGCAGGAGTGTGATTCCCGAAAAAAATCGCCTTTATAAAGGCGGAAAACAGTGTCAGAAAAGAGCTGAATGTACAAAATACACATAATAAAAAAAAAAAACATTTTCCCAAACTCTAGAACGGCACAATATCAAGAAATATGATATTGGAAATTGCCGGGAAATACAGTAATTCAAATTCTGAAACCTATTCTCATTGGTCGGCATAAACCAGCCAATCAGAATAGGAGCGACAAAGTCCCATTCTATCCTATGGAGGAGTTTGGACCAATCAGAATCCACGGCGGGATAATTCAAAATACAGTAAAAAGACAGAAAAGAGCTGATTGGCTGAGCTAGCGGGAGCTTGGCTATCCCAGCCAATCAGAGCGCGAGCTACTTCTCCCATTATAGTCTATGGAGAGATGGGCGCACTGAAATCTCGGCGCTCAGCGCCGTGCGGCATGAAGTATTAATAAAAAAAAATATTTTTATTAAGTGTAATACATGATCAGATAAAGAGCAGAACAATTGTATAAAAAATAAAGCAGTTAAAAACCCGAACAACGCGTTTGTCGCCGAGACCGGCGCTACATAGGGAATTGCCATAGAGAGAATTGCCGGGAAATACAGTAATTCAAATTGTTTAAGCTATTCTCATTGGTCGGCATAAACCAGCCAATCAGAATAGGAGCGACAATGTCCCATTCTATCCTATAGAGGAGAATTGACCAATCAGAATAGGAGCGACAAAGCCCCATTCTAGCCTATGGAAAAAAAAATGGACCAATCATATTCAAAGGCGGGACAGTTCAAAATACAGTAAAAAGGCAGAAACTAGCTGATTGGTTGAAGCAGCGGGGGCTCGTCCAGCTTAGCCAATCAGAGCGCGAGCTACTTTCTCATAGAGTTCTATGGGGAAAACAAATTCTGAGCGCGCTCTGTGATTGGCTAATTTCAAAGAGCCGCCGTAATTTGGACCAATGGGAGAGCAAGCAACGCTCCTATGGGTTTTGTAATGCAATCTGAAATCAAACTGTATATGGCCGAAATCACATTATAACACTACACAAGTTGTTACGATGTGTATATAAAAGGAATCCTAATATGTGGCTAACGAAAAAAAAAATATTAATTCCCTAAAATCATGTTTTTTTCTTTATTTTCGATGCACCCATACTATTGATTCTTGGCTAACGAAAATAAAGAAATAAACATGATTTTAGGGAATTAATATTTTTTTTTCGTTAGCCACATATTAGGATTCTTTGTGGATTAGGATTAGGGTGCTTTGTGACATGGAAATCCTGCACAAGAAGCACAGCAAGAAAGCTCGTATCAACCTTTGTGAGCTGAAACAGGGATTGATATGCTTTGTGGATGTGTGTAATGTGGAAATTAATGAATGTTTATCTATCGCTGTTGTGACTCATAGTTAGGATGCTTGCAAGCCTCAGACCTGTGTACCCCCTGTTGATAAATCACAGGCAGAACCGTCCACTGAGGATGGAGCACCCACTCACGCTGACATAGATAATCAGGAGCCTACTACAGACTCCACCCATGACCTTAGATTGTAACTTACAGAAGCTCAGGGGCCTGGCAGAAAAATCTGCCAGGTAAGTCTGGTAATGAAAGAGTGTACTGGGACCATGGAAAGCTGTATACAAAGACTGCCACTGACACACCCCATTCATGGGAATCATGAGATCCCTTTAGCCGGGCATTTGAAAGTACAAAAAAAAAACAAATCAAGGCTGACTTTTACTGGCCAAATATGGGGACTGACATAGATAACTACTGTTTATCTTGTATGGTTTGCCAGCGGATGGGGAATATTCTTGACAAACCTTTCCAATAAGTTGCTGTTGATATGGTAGGCCTGCTCGCAATTCCCAGCAGTTCAGGAAAACACTGTATTCTGACAGTAGTTGACTATGCCATCCAATATCCAGAAGCTGTAGCACTGTCTTCTATACCAGCAGAAAAGATTGCATATTTGTTACAAACTGTATTTTCACGTGTTGGGTTTCCCCAAGAGATATTGACTGATTGTGGGCCCAATTCATGACCAACCTAATGCAGAGCTTCTGCCAGAAAATACAAGTGCAACATTGCCAGCCCCGATCATCCTCAGACTAATGGGCTATGTGAGTGTTTTAATGGGACACCAAGGCAAATGCTTAAAGGGGTTGTCTCGTTACAACAGTGATTTCTGCTTGTTACCAAGCAGAGCTTGTGAAATGGAGGGGCGTGTTTCTCCTCCCAGCAGGAAGTATTTTCCCTCTGCAGACAGGACCCCAAAGTGTGCACGTGATGATTCATTCTATGTGAGCTGGGGAAAGGGAGAGGTTCTCAGATCTCATTGGAATCATTGGAAGTGAAAAGCTAAGTGTAACTCGATAGTGTATATCTAAATTTCTCACTCACTCTACATACTTTGTAACTGGAATGGGCATTAAACATTCAGGGCTCTGGAAAGATGGGTGATTTTTTTTTTCTCTGTCTCTCTCTCTTGGGACATGGGACCTCACATCTGTCTCACAAAAGTTTTTACGTGGGACTGTACAGTACAGCTGTGTTCTCTCTCTCATTTGAAACTATGATCTACGTAGTGAGACAAGCCCTTTAAGATTCTTATAGAGTCCCAAGGAAGGGACTGGAAAGTTGTCCTCCACATCTTTTGTTGTTGAGGTACCCCAGGCCTCAACCGGGTTCTCCCCATTTGAGCTCCTTTATGGAAGGAGGGTAAAATGGGGACCCCAGAAGTTTCTGTGATAGAATATGTAGTAAAGCTCAGGGGAAAAATTCAGGCACCAAGTACAGGGTGGGCCATTTATATGGGAATGGTTGGTGATATCAACTTTCTGTTTGTGACACATTAGTATATGGGAGAGGGAAAACATTCAAGATGGGTGTTGTTCATGGTGGCCATTTTGAATCCAACTTTATTTTTTCCAATGGGAAGAGGGTCATGTAACACATCAAACTTATTGATAATTTCACAAGAAAAACATAGGTGTGCTTGGTTTTAACGTAACTGTATTTTTTCATGAGTTATTTACAAGCTTATGACCACTTATATAATGTGTTCAAAATACTGCCCACTGTGTTGGATTGTCAATGCAACCCTCTTCTCCCACTCTTGACACACTGATAGCAACACCACAGAAGAAATGCTAGCACAGGTGTCAGGGCTGGGCAGAGCTCAGCTTGCAGGGAGCAAGAGTCTGCAGCAGCTGATCAGCGACCCCACCCTGATAGTCTGCTGGGAGCTGTGTGAGTGACAGAGGTCCAGCCACTCCTGACAGGGGGAGTGTTGCACCAGCCAATGGGAGGACCCGGAGGCTCTCTAATCAGCTACAGGGGCGGTATCCGTGAAACACATTTAAACTCCCTGCTAGCTGAGTGCTGCGCCTGTGAAATTCTCCTGGCTGCCTGATTACTTGATTTGTATTTTGTATTTGCTTCTCTGTGTACCTGACCTTGGCTTGTCTTCTGATTTTGTATCTCGCACCCGTTCGTGTTTGACCTCGGCTTGTTTATGTTTATCCCTCTGGTTCTGATTTGTGGCTTGGCGTTCCTGATTTGATATTGACCCGGACTGTTTGACTTTTCTTCCTCCTGATGGCCCCCCACACTCTAGCAGCGCAGGGACTGTCGCCCAGTTGACTCTGCCGCCTAGGGCAGCACGGCAAGTAGGCAGGGACAGTGGGCTGAGTTCCAGTCAGGGCTCACTGTACCTCCCTTGACATGACAACAGGTTTCCAGTATCCATTGTTTCAGATGCTGCACATCTCGTATCTTCACTACATAGACAATTGACTTCAGATAACCCCAAAGATAAAAGTCTAAGGGGTTCAGATCGGGAGACTTTGTTGGCCATTCAACTGGCCCACAACAACCAATCCACTTTCCAGGGAACTGTTCATGTAGGAATGCTCGGCCCTGACACCCATAATGTGGTGGTGCACCATCTTGCTGGAAAAACTCAGGGAACGTGCCATCTTCAGTGCATAAAGAGGACAACACATCATCATGTAGCAATTTCAGATATCCAGTGGCACTGAGGTTTCCATTGCTGAAGAATGGCGCCACTATCTTTGTACCCCATAACCACACCATAATATCAAGTTTTGCGTCCCAACAGTCTTGGATTCACTGTGGGTTAATGTCAGACCAATAGCGATGGTTTTGTTTGTTAACTTCACCATTCACAAAAAAGTTTGCCTCATCACTGAACATAATGTTCTTTGTAAACTGAGGGTCCTGTTCCAATATTTGTTTTGCCCATTCTGCAAATTCAGTGCACCGATCTGGGTCATCCTCGTTGAGATGCTGCAGCAGCTGGATTTTGTAAGGGTGCCATTTGTGAGTAGCTAATATCCGCCAAAGGAACGTTTGACTGATGCCACTCTCCAGTGACATGCGGCGAGTGCTACGCTTTTGGCAAATCCAACACTGACCCTGTTTCATGAAATTGGCAAGCAATTTGCTAACTGTAGCATGGGAGATGGGTGGTCTCGTAGGATGTCTTGCATTGAAATCTGCTGCAATGACCCGGGTACTGCATTCACCAGACATCAAAACAATTTCTATCCGCTCCTAATGTGTTAAACTCTGCAACATGTCAATGGCTGTAAACAAAGAGAAGCTTGTAAATAACTCATGAAAGAATAGAGTTACATTAAAACTAAGCACACCATTGTTTTTCTTGTGAAATTCTCAATAGGTTTGATGTGTTACCTGACCCTCTTTCCATTTGAAAAAATAAAGTTGGATCCAAAAGGGCTGACTTCAAAATGGTCGCCATGGTCAACACCCATCCTGAAAAGTTTTCCCCCTCCCATATACTAATGTGCCACAAACAGGAAGTTGATATCACCAACCATTCCCATTTTATGTAGGTGTATCCATATAACCAAGAATCTCAAAGTTTTTTCATGTATCCATATAAATGGCCCACTCTGTAGTATGGCCCAGGTTCAGACACAACAAAAACTTTGGTATGACCATAATGCCAGACAAAGGACCTTTAAAGCAGGACAGAAGGTATGAGTATTGGTCCCTATGCTGCAGAAAAAGCTCCAGGCTGCATGGGAAGGCCCTTACACTGTACGCAAACGTATGATGTTAATAATGTAATCTCCCTGGATGAGAAATGTCCAAAATTTTGGAATATAAACATGATCAAAGCCTATCACAACAGAGAGCTTTGCGTGTTGCCTATCTGCAGTATGCCTGAGGCAGAGAATGGGAGTGTTCTGTTAGATTTACTGTCTGAAGCACAAGACAAAGACACACTTGAAGCTGCACAATTAAACTCTCAGGTAACGAACAGCCAGAGGTCTGAGCTTCTCAAAGTGTTAATAGCCTCTAAGGACACCTTTAGAGGAAGGCCTGGGAGGACTCAGTTAGCCATCCACTATGTGGACACTGGCACTCATTCCCCCATTAGGCAGCCTGCATACTGGATTTTTGCAGAAATTAAAGGTAATATGGCGGGACAGATAGAAATGTTGGCATTGGGTGTAATACAAAAATCCAAGAGAGAATGGACCTCACCTGTAGTCCTTGTCCCAAAAAAAGGACCGGACGTCAAGGTTCTGTGTGGACTACAGGAAATTTAATTCCATCACAGTCTTTGATGCCTATCCCATGTCAAGGATGCATTAGCTACTAGATAAGCTGGCTAGTGTGTCTTTATCTAACCATTATGGACTTGAGCGGGGGATATTGGCAGATTCCCCTGACAAATGAAGCCCAGGAAAGATCTTTCTTTATAACAACATTCGGACTGTATGAGTTCTTAAAAAAAGATAGTATAACATTTCAGCGCCTGGTCAATCAATTGCTGGAGGGGCTTTATGGGTTTGCAGTTGCTTATCTAGATGACATTGCCATCTTTAGTAATTCCTGGGAGGAACACTTTATTCACCTGCCCAAGGTTCTAGAGAGGCTCAAAATCAGTAGCTATGACAATTAAGCCAGGTAGGTGTCAGATTGCCATGGCTGAAGTATACTACTTGGGACATTGTGTGGTGGCCAGGGTACAGCATCTCACAAAAGTGAGTACACCCCTCACATTTTGTAAATACTGTATTATATTTTATCATGGTACAACAATAACAAAATTACACTTAGATACCATGTAAATTACTCAGTGTAAAGCTTGTATAAGAGTTTAAATTTGGTGTGCTCAACACACAGCCACCAATGACTACACCGCTAGCAACAAAAGTGAGTACACCCCTAAGTGTCAATATTTTGTGTGGCCACCATTATTTTCACAGGTTGCAGCCACTGAAATCCTCTTCCACTCCTACATGATGACATCACAGAGCTGGTTTCTGTTGGAGACATTGTGCTCCTCCACATTCCATTTGAGGTTGCCCCCAGATGCTCAATAGAGTTTAGGTCTGGAGACATGCTTGGCCAAATCAGCACTTTTACCCTAATTTTCTTTAGCAAGGCGTCATCGTCAAGGTGGTCTTAGAGATGTGTTAGGGGTCACTTTCATTTTGAAATGCTGCCCTGCTGCCCAGTTTTCAAAGGGAGGGGATCATACTCTGCTTCAGTATGTACAGTACAGGCAGTCCCCTACTTACATCGTTCCGACTTACATACGTCCCCTAGTTACAAACGGAGACTTATGGGGTGTGGCTGACATTTAACACTGAGTCAAGCCCCATGTTAACCAAGTGCCAGCATGCCACAGCTGCACATGAGATACAGAACGTTAGGTGAAATCTTCTAAAAAAGGCCACAGACGGCAAAACAAATGTAAAAACTGTTCCCTGCACTCTCCAAAACTAAAAAAAAAAGAATTGCATTTAATAAATCTACCTGTTCCAACTTACATACAATTTGAACTTAATAAGAAACCTACCTTCCCTATCCCGTATGTAACCCGGGGACTGCCTGTACATGTTGGCATTCATGGTTCCCTTAATAAGATGTAGCTCCCCACATCTGGAAGCCCCAAACCATGACACTTCCACCACCATGCTTGACTGTAGGAAAGACAAAGTTGTCTTTGTACTTCTCACTGCGTTACTGCCACACACTCTTGACTCCATCTGAACCAAATTAATGTATCTTGTACTCATCAGACCACAGGACATGGCTCCAGTAATTCATATGTTTAGTCTGCTTGTCTTCAGCAAACTGTTTGTGGGCTTTCTTGTGCATCACATTTACAAGAGGCTTCCTTCTGGGACGAAAGCCATGCATACCAATTTAATGCAGTGTGTGGCGCATGGTCTGAGCCTGACAGGCTGACCCGCCACCCCTTTAACCTCTTCAGCAATGCTGGCAGCACTTGTACATCTATTTTGAAAAGACACTCTCTGGATATGACACTGAGCATGAGCACCATGGGGAAGCCTGTTATGAGTAGAACCTGTCATGTTAAACCCAGTGACCAATATGAGAGAGTGTGAGAGTGATAACACCAAATTTAAAATACCTGCTCCCTATTCACACCCAAGACCTTGTAACACTAACAAGTTACATGACACTATGGAGGGAAAATTGGGCAAAATTGGTCCATTTTTACTTAGATATGTACTCACTTTTGTTGCCAGCAGTTTATACATTGATGGCTGTGTGTTGAGTCATACAAGCTGTACACTGACTATTTTACATTGTATCAAAGTGTCATATCTTCAGTGTTGTCCCATGAAAAGATATAATACAATATTTACAAAAATTTGAGGGGTGAACTCACTTTTGTGAGATACTGTAATTTTCTTTTTAGGTGTAACTGGCTACTTGTCATGAATGGCGCCACAGCCCACGAGTCGGGCTGCGAGCGCATTCCTAGCTCTGCAGGCACCCCCGGTCCCAGAGTAACGGGCGCCGTGCTCTTTGGTGCGGGCCACACATACTCACCTTGCCGTGCTCCTGTGCTTACGCGTCCTGCTGCGGGTCGCTGCACGTGTCCCCGCCCCCCCTAGGGCGCACACGCGCCGGCTCGCTCTGATTTAATGGGCCAGCTCACCGGTAATTGGTCTTGCTGGCCGCTGATCCTATTTAAGGGTTTCACTTCCTCCAATCCCTTGCTGGATATTCACAGCTCTTGCCTTCTGAGCTAGCCTACTGCTAGTGTTCTCTGTATACTGTTCCGTGGGTTCCTATCGGCGGTCCTTGGACCTTCGCTGCCTGACCTGTACTCTCCGCCTGCCTTGTTTCCGAGTCGCCCTTCGACCCTGAGCCTCTTCGCACCTCGGCTGGCTCCAAAAGATAGTCGCCTCTGGGGTAGCGACCTGGTGGAATCCCCCCACAGCAAGACCATCCTGCTTTGCGGCGGGCTCTGGTGAAAACCGGGACCCACTTAGATTCCGCTCCCAGGCGTGGCTTCCACCATCACTTGCGGGGGTCCAATGGATCCACATCCTGCCGGGCGTAACAGTAAGATCCAGCCATGGATCCCACCAAGGTGCCGTTGCCCAGTTTGGCGGACCTTACGACCTTTGTTGCCAGCAATCCCAGCAACTGGCGCAACAGGCGCAACAACTGAACTAGTAACCCGCCTTGATGCAGCAGCTCATCACCGCTCAACAGCAGCCACTGCCTCCCCCCACAGTTGCACCACCCCGGTGGTCCCACTGACTCCTGTGGGCCCCAAGCTCTGGCTGTCGCTGCCCTCCAAGTACAACGGAGATCCCAAGCTCTGCAGAGGATTTGTCACCCAGTGCTTGGTGCAGGTGGAGCTGATGGCCGACCAGTTCCCGACCGAGCGGTCTAAGGTGGCATTCGTGGTCAGCCTGCTCTCCAGAAGGGCCCTGGCGTGGGCTACACCCCTCTAGGATAGGAGCGACAACGGATTTGCAGATCCTCCTCAAGGAATTCCGCAGCGTGTTCGAGGAACCTACCCATGCCTCTTCTGATGAAACCACGCACCTGAACCTGTGCCAAGGGGACTCTTCAGTTGGGGACTATGCTGTCCAGTTTCGTACCCTGGCATCGGAGCTGACCTGGAATGAGGCCGCATAATGCGCTACTTTCAAGAAGGGGCCTCTCCTGCAGAGTAAAGGATGCGCTAACTGCGAGAGATCTCCCGAATTCACTCTCTGAGCTAATTTATCTGGCCACCTGCATCAACATACGCTTCGCCGAAAGGGAGGAGGAGCTCCGTCAAGATCGCGATTCCACACAGCCTCATCTGTTTCCTCGCCGGGTTCCTGTGGCCCAGAGACTTCTGCTCTTTCTTCCGCAATCTTCTCCGAGTAAGAATTGTCTCGACGTCGTGGGGAAAAATTGTGTCCTTACTGCGCCAGTCCAGAACACTTCCGCAGAAACTGTCCAGAATGTCCCGAGTGGCCGGGAAACACGCGCACCTAGGTTACGTGGGAGAGGCGTCCCTAGGTGCAATTTCCCCCTCTCCACGCCTGGCAATGCCCGTGCGGATGATGACGGATTCTGGGCGCTCATTTCAGGCCTCAGCTTTCTTGGATTTCGGCTCTGCAGGGAACTTCATTCATACCTCTCTGGTGACACAGTATCACCTTCCGGTAGTCCGCCTGGAAAAGCCGCTGGTTAACAGGGGAACTTCTGAGTGATTCCATCTTGTACGCTACCAGACCAGTCTCTCTCCAGGTGGGGGCTCTGCACAAAGAGAGGATTGTGTTCTATTTACTTCCCTGGTCTACCTCGGCGATTCTTCTGGGGCTGCCATGGCTGCAATACCATGCCCCTATGCTCGATTGGAAAACTGGAGAAGTCACCCGCTGGGGACCGGACTGCCAGAGTAGACATCTGGTGGCATCTCGCCCGAAGCGTTCTGCCTTTCCGTTGGCGCCATACAAACTCCTGCCTGGACTGCCCGCTGCATACCAGGAATTTGTTGACGTCTTCTCCGAGAAACAAGTGGAAACGCTTCCTCCTCACCGGCCGTACGACTGCCCCATTGATCTGTTTACGTGGACGACGTCCTGGTATTCTCTGCCAATTTGGAGACTCATCGCCTCCATGGTCGCCAAGTGCTGAAACGTCTACGTGCTAACTGCCTCTATGCCAAGTTAGAGAAATGCCTTTTCCTACAGACCAGCCTTCCGTTCCTTGGCTACATCATCTCGGACAGGGGTTTACAGATGGGCCCTGTGAAGTTGTCTGCCATTCTGCAGTGGCCAAGACCGGTTGGTCTCTGTTCTATACAGCGCTCTTTAGGCATTTCCAACTATTATCGGCAGTTCATTCCGCATTACTCCACGTTGGTGGCACCCATCGTGGCGTGTACTAAGAAGAACTCCAATCCTAGGCGGTGGCCGCCGGAGGACAAGCAGGCATTTGCCAAACTTAAAGCCCCTTTTGCCTCTGCACCCATTGTGACCCGACCTTACGCTGAGAAGCCATTCTTTTTTTTTTATAACAAATTTTATTTAGGAATAAAGTCAGTACAAGTCAAATGCATCATCCAAAAAGTTGCATCTGTATTACAGTATAGCAAATAATTTTCCATTATACAAAAAGTACAACAGTTCGTAGAGAAACAATAGTTAAACTTCAATTCCCTTTTTTAGTAATTATAACCCTCCTTGCCCTAACTGCCCGCATTCCTTTCAACCATAACCCCCTAAATCGCCGCGATATACCATACTCCTGTCTATCCTAGTCCCCAATATCTAAGTTACCCAGCGAGCCTTTCAGTTTTTCCAACAAGTAGTACTCTGTGTACTTAAACGGTTCTATTATCGTCTTAACCTCGTCTGTTGTATATTGTGTAGAAATAAACTGTCTCAACTTTTTTTAAAGTTTTTTGACTCTTTTTCTTTATTCCTCTCCACCTCCAACTTTTCCATATACAGTGCTTGCTTCAAGCAATCCCGGAGTTCAGAAAGCGCAGGGAGCGTGGGAACAAGCCAATGTCGCAAAAGACATTTCTTGGCTGCTAGTAGGGCAATGTGTATACCTTTCAGTGTCACCAGAGGACCTTCCCATTCCCTCAGACCCTAAATTCCTTGTGACATAGTGATACAGTAGGCCTTGTGGGTTAAAAGTAAGCGAGAGATTCAATGTTTCCTTTATGAATCGGAGAACCTGTCGCCAAGAGCCCTGGACCCCTGTACATAACCATAAGCAATGATAAAGGTTCGCTTTGTCCAAGCCACATTTTGGACAGGCCTGAAGGAACCCTGGGCTCTCCGATCCATAAGGTATATTAAATGCATAGATAGCTTTGTGTATTAATCTGAACAATATTTATCTTCATTGTTCACCCAGAACTGCTTTACGTACCGACACACCCTTGAGAATTGTGATATCTCCGGGTCCTGGAGGTGAGCCTCCCAACTCTTAAAAAGTTTAGGTTCCAATTTTTCTGTGTCCTTGTTTAGTAAATTGCATATATTGCGTATGTTGCATATATCTTAGAAAGGATCACCTTGCTATCTTCCCTTTTACCTAACTTCAAGAATTCCTTAGTTTCTCCAAGAGACTGGAGGTGTGTCACCTTGCCCTTGAAGAAGCTTTCTATTTGTTTATATTGCAATATGTGCTTCGGTCCTAAATTAAACCTATCCTCCATCTCCCTCCATTTCAAAAGTGAGCCAGTCGAGGGTGATAACACATCGCCCAATGTTTTTATCCCCTTTTGTTTCCAGCTGTCAAAAAGTTTGTTTTCAACTCCTGTTTTATACGATGGCGAATCTCACAGCGGGAAAAACTGCAATAAAAACATAGGCCTCTTGAATAACTTCCTAACATGCCGCCATGTTGCCAATGTGTCCCTTAACACCAGACTTGCCTGAACTACGAGGTGTGCATTCTCAGAGGTAGATGCAAAAGCACTTTCAAACTACAGGGGGTAGCTGTGATTCTAGGATTGTATTGGAGAAAATAATTTGTCTCTTCTAGCTAGTCCTGTACATGCCTCCACATGGCTGCCAAATTATAGAACCTTGTATTTGGAAGCTGACAGAAGCCCCCCCCCCCCTCCCTGCAACCTTCTCATTGTGAACTTATCATAACTAATCCTGGACTGCTTGCCTCTCCAAATGAATTTCGCAAAGGCATTCTTCAAGCGCTTAACATCCGAATGCCTTAGCACAAGTGGAATGTTTTGTAGAGGGTATAGCAATCTTGCAAAGCTGATCATCTTAATCAACTATATCCTTACCATAAGAGAAAGAGGTAGATCTCGCCATCTTTCCAGTTCCGTTAGAATCTTTTCTATTAGGAGAGAATAATTCAGTGTATATGTCACCGCCCCCCCAGACCCACGCCTAATACCCAGAGACGTTATGGTAGTTACCACCTCCACCCCCAGCAATCTATTGGGCAACGACCCCCTACATCCCAAGGGTAACAATTGGCATTTGGTTTTGTTAAGTTTAAACCCCAAGAATTCCCCAAATTTAGCTAATGTGTCCAGTACCCCTTCTAGATGCCGCACACGGTCCTCTAAGAAAAGTAGCATGTCATCAGCAAAACTTGTTCCGTACTTCCCTGAATCCTGCCCTAATACCCCTAAAGACATCAGAATTCAATAAATGAATAGCTAGCGGTTCCAAGGCTATGTTAAATAACATAGGTGAGAGGGGGCACCCTTGCCTTGTTCCCTTTTGGAGAAGAATTGGGGATGAGATAAAACCCGGGGTATGAACTCGAGCTTATGGTGTTTGATACATGGCTGTTATATAGCTTCGAAAGTTTCCAGTAAAACCAATCTTGTCTAAGGCTAAATTCAGCTAGTGCCAATTCACATTTTCGAAGGCCTTTTCTGTGTCAATCCCCAGTAAGGCCTACGACAATCTACCCTGTGCTCCCCTCTCAGCTGCATCCTGAACTGCAAAGACCGCCCTAATATTTTTAACTGCTGACCTGCCTTTTATGAATCCCAGTCGGTGCATACCTATTAATTTGAGCATCAGGACCGAAAGCCTATTTGCCATCACTTTCTAAATAATTTTAACATCTTGATTGATTAGCGACATGGGCCTATACGATTTTGGCTGTAGACGGTCTTTACCTTTCTTGTGAATGATATATAAGCTGTATCACCCGATGGCAGCATGATACGATTTTGGATGATATCATCAGAGACACTGCGCAGATTAGGGGTAACTTCTTCCATCAAAATCTTCTAGAAATCCCCTGACAACCTGTCAGGGCCTGGAGCCCTACCCGATGGCAGACACTTGCTAACCTCCTCTATCTCGTCCTCCCCAAGAGCAGCCTTTAACCTGGCCCTATCTTCTGCCGAGATAGTGCTCATCTGGATATTTTTGAGAAATGCCTCCCCCTTGGCGTTGTCGCAAGGAAGTTGGGAGGATAGGTTCTCATAGTATCTGGCCAGAATGGTGTTGATCTCCCTTGGATCCTTTTCTAAAGAATCATTGCCGCCCTTCAAGCATAGAATGCTCTTCTAACCCCTATTATTTCTTACAAGATTTGCAAGTAAACGGCCCGACTTATTGCCAAATTTGAATAGGGAAGTTCTCAACTTATCTCCAAAAAACATCTCCAACCTTTTCTGTTGTAGCTCAAATTGCTCCTTAGCTGATGTCCACTGTGATTTGTTCTCTTCATTGGGATGATTTAAGAAATTGGTATATGTCTGCCTGAGCTTCACCGTGGCCCTATCAAAGTTACCCCGTAAGGCTTTCTTTTTAACAGAAAAGTAAGCCATTATCCTCCCTCTCAATACCGCCTTTCCTGTATCCCGGAAGAGTCCCGGGGGTGTCCCGTGGGATTGATTGTCACTCGCAAATTCCCCCCACCACCTTTTCAAAAGTTCCTTGAAGTGGTCATCTGACAGGAGAGATCCCGGGAGACGCCACAATATATCTGAGCCCTTGGGATGTAGGTCCTGTAAGGTAATCATAACTGGGGAGTGGTCGGAAATTACTAAATCTCCTATCTCGATTGAATCCACCCTCCCGATCAACGAGGCGTTGGCTAAAAAGTAACCCAAACGAGACCACAATAGGTGCACAAGCGAAAAATGGGTGAATTGCCTCTCCTCAGTATTAAGATGTCTCCAAACATCTGTTAAACCTGTGGTATCACAAAGTGATCTGATCAGGCTAGGCCCAGAACCAGTCACCCCCTTACGGGTAGTAGTACGTTTCCTATCCTCTGCATCACTCATGACACAATTGAAATCTCCACCTATCAGTACATTACTACCACTATCGTTTAAAATGGAAGTCCCTAGATGGTGGAAAAATTGTTTGTCCTGAGAATTTGGGGCATAAGCATTAAAGAGAATAAGACGCCCTGCTGGAGTGTCTAAATCAATTTTCAAAAATCGACCCTCCGTATCTGCGCCTAAGTCCCGCACTACGCCTCACACTCTGGCGAGGCGCAGGGGACTTTACACCGCATGTATGAGCACACCTCGGGCGCCGACATACATAAGGCGCAGCTTTCACTTGAAATCAGGCGAAAACGCGCGCTCTGACGTGCCGAGATTCATACATGTCGCCCAATCTCTTTTAACCCCTGGGGTGTTGTAACTTGCTCCTGTGCTGAAGCTGCATTTGTGACAGTGAACTTAATGATAATAGTACAGAGTCCCCTGTAAATACCTCTATGTTGCTATTATCACTGTCTGGGAATAGCTCTGGACCCTCCACCTCTACAGTTGCGGGGGATTCTGCCCGCCCCGCTCCTCTGGAGCCGGGGGATCTGGCCCTCTTGTGGGGGCAGAGGGGGCCCGGGGGTTTTGCCGTGTATTTGGGGGACGTGCCTCCCCCGCGTGGTCCCCTGACTCTGGGTGCCCGGAGTCCCTTTAAGCCGCTGCCCCGGGATTGCCGCGATCTCTATGGGGCCGGGGGGCTTGGGGAAGAAGGGGGCCGGGCTTCACACTGTGTCCACCATCAGAAGCCCCCGGGGGAAACCGGGTTTCCCGAGAACCTTCTTTTTTGGGTCGAACACCTTTGGGGAAAAAAGGGGTCCTTAGAAAAGGGCCTGGGGCAATGGTTTATTGTGATTCTTCCCAAAAACTTGTCCCCCCCGGAGAAGAATTCACCCGGGGGACCGGGGAGTCTGGCTACTGCCGGGAGGAAGGGCGCAATCTCCGGGGAGCACGGCTTATCTTTCCCTTTTTTTTCCAATCAAAAAAATCCAAACCCCCAAAAATGGCCCAAATTTTCTCAATCTGCGCTAAGCCAGGTGGTCCCTCTTTTTTCATCTTCGTTTCCAATACACTTTCACCTGCCCAAAGAACGCAAAGTCACCCCTCTCCCTGCCTTGAGTGTTGGGGGGGAGGCCGGCCTAACATATAAATTCCTGACCGGGGCTGATCTCTGGGGGCCCGGGGAACCCCCCGGTGTGTTCCTCCCGGGAAAAACATTCAGCGTCCTTGGCCCCCAGGAAAATTTTGAAGTGGGGACATTGGGTTTTCATGGGGCCGGGCCCCCAGGGGGCCTAAGTCGTTACTTCTGATCCGTTTCTACTGGGCTGACCTTGCAAAGGGGCATCAAAGGGAAATTTTTGAACTCCCTTGTTTATTTTTCCCGTGCAATCCTTGCCCAAACCCCCTGGGCTCTGCAACCCCGCCCCATCCCCCTCTCCATGGTCACATTGGCGATGGCTTTTCACCCACCTCCCCCCTTTTTCGGGGACACTGCACTGGGTGGGCCGGGCCGTTTTTCTAAAATGGGGCATTTTGTCCCCTTTCCAGTTTTTCCCTCTTCCTTGCCTGGGCCCAACCAATTTTTTAGCACTCTTCCGTCTGCATGGTCTTCCCCAGCATATTGTTTCGGATCGGGCGGTCCGTTCGTTTCCAGGTTCTGGCGGTCCCCCCTGTCTCTTTTTAAGGGTGAAAACCCGATTTCTCCCGCTTACCACCCCCCAACAAGGGCCAAATGGGCAGAGTAACCCGGCCTTGGGGGGTTTTTTGCTCACTTGCTCGGTTAAGGATACTGGGCCACTTTTTTTTTGGGAAGTTTTCTAAACTCCCTTTGGGCTCTGATCGGGGAGCATTCTCCTTTTTATATTTTTTTGGCCCTCCCCCCCTCCCTCCCCTTTACCATCCTCTCCGGGGTTCCCCCACCCGAGCCTTGGGCCGGGGTTTGGACCATTTTTGGGACCAAGGCGCCAGTCCTGCACAAGCTTCCATACCTAAGTTGCAAGCTCCCAAAAATAGAAGGCCTCCTCCGTCTTCTCCCCGGGTGAAAAAGTTTGGCTGTCACTAAATATATTGGGCTCAAGTCCCCACTACAAACGGCCCCCGTTACGTAGGCCTTTAAAGTTCTAAAGGCATCGCCCGGGGGCCCTTTAAAAAACCTGGTTTCCGACCCATGTGCTTTCCCCAACTCCTTCCAGCTCCTTTTTAAAAAACCGGGGGTCCAAAAACGCCCTGCCCCCCATCTTCCGTAACTGAATTTCAATATCTTTCGCATAAAATAAATTTTTGGACTGAAAACAGGGTAAACCCATTCTGATTGACTGAAAGGGATTCGGGGCCCCAAGAGAGGTCATGGGACAGACCAACATCTTGGGCGTGATTGGGGCAAAAATTTTTTTCCCACCGAAAGAAGGGGAGGCAAAATGGGGGGTGGGGGGGGGGCTATCACGAATGGCACTGCAGCCCGCGAGTCGGGCGCGGGGCATTCAGCCCTGCCGGGTCCTCTGCTTTAAAGGCCACGCCCGGTAATTGGTCTGCCACTGTGACCTATTTAAGGGGTTTTACTTCCCCCAAACCCCTTTCTGATCTTTACACTTGTTCTGACTCCTACACAGTGTTTCCGTATACCTTCCCTTGGTTCCATCGCCTTCCCTTTGGGCCTTCGTGCCTGACCTGTCCCCCTGCCTTGCCCCGATCCCCGGACCCTGCCATCTTCACACCTTGGGTTTT
The DNA here is from genome assembly GCA_025379985.1 of Phyllomedusa bahiana. NCBI lineage: Eukaryota > Metazoa > Chordata > Amphibia > Anura > Hylidae > Phyllomedusa > Phyllomedusa bahiana. Next base: position 9,674 of record JAODAL010010429.1, on the reverse strand, counting down.
CCTCAAACAGCGGTCTGGGGGGAGAACCCGGGGGAATCCCCCCCCCACAAACCATCCCACTTTGCAGCAGGCTCTGGTGAACACCGGGACCCACTTAGATTCCGCTCCCAGGCGCAGCTTACGCCATCACTTGCAGGGGTCCAGTGGATCCACATCCTGTTGGGCGTAACACTACTACAGGAAGTTTGTGCAGAATTAAAGTGCTCTGGCGAAGCCCCTAAAAGATCTCACAAAAAAAACTTCCCCATATTGTTTCTTGGACCCCCACCGCCCCCCCACTCCTCCCCGTAAGTGGCAAGTGGTGTTTGTGGATATCGGAGTCCATCCCTCCGATTTTGATTTCTTTTGAGGAAGGTGTTGGCAGTGGACAGGCTTGGACTGGCCCACCGGGGAGTCGGTGAAAACCCTGGTGGGCCCCAAACTCCGCTGGGCCCTGGGTGTACTGCCAGTGTCACCTGAGGCCCGGCCACTGCATGCTGCCTCAGAACGCCTGGGGCCTGTGTCCCGAGTGTTCACAGACAGAGCCCGGGAAACGAGGCCTAATGTCTTCGATCCCCATCGCCGCCCTGCTCCGCTATTCACCCTGATAGGCATAAGGCCTTAAGCCTACAAGATGTCGTCCTCTAGTGGTGATGTAGGCGGCGCAATGATGTCACCAGAAGCCGGCCGCTTGTCACATTGGAGGACCGGGAGAGATTTGAGTTTTTTCTTTTTTTATGAATAATATGGCCCTACCTACAGCCTGTCTATTGGAGCCCTTAATTCTTATGGCTACCTAACTGAAGCCCCAACTACCTACCTAACTGGGGCCCTAACTACCTACAGCCTACCTAACTGGGACCCTAACAGCCTACATCCTACTTAACTGGGGCCCTAATTCCCTATGGTCTACCAAACTGGGGCCCTAACTAGCTATAGCCTACCTAACTGGGGTCTACCTACAACCTACTTAACTGAGACCCTAACTATTTACAGCCTACCTAATTGGGGCCCACCAACCTAGCTGGGGCCTATGAACCTACCGAATTGGGGCCTATTTATATACCTGGGGGCGCTCTACCTACCCCCCTGTAGCCCACCTACCTACTTGGGGCCAACTTATCTACTTAACTCAGGCCCAACCACCAACCTGCCTGGGACCGACCTATCTACCTAAGGCCTACAAACATACCCAATCTGGGTCTACCTACCTAAATAGGGCCTACCTAGCGACCTGGGCATTTGCCCATTTACCTTACCTACTCTAGTTGTTAGTGGTTGGGTTGGTGGGTGGGCCTTGGCCTACCTACCTGATTATATAATTCCGAGAGGCACAGGCCATAGCCATAGTAAAATCTCCAGGGGGTTGGTCCTTTTTTCCCTCCAACCCATAGGAGACTGTGCCTCTAAGCCATACTTGCCAACTCTCCCGCTTTTGGCGGGGGGGTCCCGCTATTTGGCGGCGGGGGTTCTTTAAATTACTGTGGCGCACAAGAGTAGGCTTGGTGCGCTACTCTGGCGCCGCTCGGCCGCTGCTACATCGAGGCGGGTGAAGCGGCCGGCAGCGGCCGCTCACCCGCCCGGTGAGTCCCTTACTGAGCAGGAGTGAGGCAGGAGGGATCGCTCCCTCCTCCACCTGTTTGTACGCGCCGGTGTGCGCTGTACATACTGGTCTGCCCGTCACAGGGGGAGTGAGCGGCGCTGCCTCATGTCTCTCCTGTTGACACTGAGACTACATAGTCGGTCAGCCTCGGACGTGCTGCGGAGAGCCTGGTGAGGTAGTGGAATTTAATATATCTATTTTATTAGTTATATGGGGGCTCTGACCTGACTTACTAAAGGGGCACTACCTGGCTACTAAAGGGGGCACTACCTGTTTCTAAAGGGGCACTACCTGGCTTCTAAAGGGGCAACTACCTACCTGGCTTCTAAAGAGGGGGCAACTACCTACCTGGCTTCTAAAGGGTGCAACTACCTACCTGCTACTAAGGGTGCAACTACCTACCTGGCTTCTAAAAGGGGCAACTACCTACCTGGCTACTAAAGGGGGCACTACCTGGCTACAAAAGGGGGCAACTACCTGGCTTGCTAAAGGGGCAACTACCTACCTGGCTTCTAAAAGGGGGAGCACTACTTGGCTTCTAAAGGTGCAACTACCGTACCTGGCTTTCTAAAGGGGGCACTACCTGGCTACTAATGGGGGTACTACTGGCTTTCTAAAGGGGTGCAACTACCTACCTGGCTACCTAAAGGGGGCACTACCTGGCTTCTAAAGTGGGCAACTACCTACCTGGCTACAGGGGGCACTACCTGCTTCTAAAAGGGGGCCACTACCGTGCTTCTAAAGGGGGCAACTAACTGACTACAAAGGGTGGCAACTACCTGGCTTCTTAAGGTGAGGGCAACTACTAGACTACAAATGGGGCAACTACCTGGCGCTAATAAAGGGGGGCAACTACCTGACCTTAAAGGGGCAACTACCTGGCTACTAAAGGGGGCAACGACCGTGACTACAAAAGGTGGCCCTACCTGCTACAAAGGGGGCAACTACCTGCTAACAAAGGGGGGCATCTACCTGCCGTACAGAGGGGCATCTACCTGAGCTACAAAGGGGGCATCTACCGCACTGTAAAGGGGCACTACCTATTAATGGGGGCTACTAACGTGGCTATAAAGGGCATCTACCTGGCTTTCTTCCAAAGCCATTAAGCAGTTAAGGCGGAGTGGGAGGTGGTGCTTTTTTGAAGGGGCATGGCACACAAAAAGATGGGCGTGTCCATGCAAATTTTTGCTGCGGCGCGCTATGCGCACCGCACTCTTTAATCTCCTGCTTTTCCATTCTCAAAAGTTGCCAACTATGCTCTACGCTAGGGGCCTGAACCTCTACGTGCTCACTTACCCCTGAATTTGATACAGAGGGTAGGTAGTAGGAGGTACAGCGGTGCTATGAAAAAGTGAGGATTCTTAGATATTTGCATGTAAATTCTGCAGGGACATGTCATGGCCAGGAGAAGTCGTCATGGCGATCTGGACTGGAAGGAGAAGAAAAGGGAAAAAGAATGACTCATGAGAGAAAAGAATGACTCATCAGATAAGACATCTCCTGTGAGTCCCCTGATGTGAGGGGTTATTTTGCTTTTGTGTTGAATAAGTGCTGTAGTCACAGTCATGTGATGTGACCTGAGCTGGGTTCTGACCACTTTGTGGCTTCTATATGGTGATGTTGTAGGTTATACCTGAGCAGTGTCCCGTCCAATTTGTGTCTCTATAGGAAGTGTTTGTAGATTCATAGTGTCATAGTTTGTAAGGCTAAAAAAGACAAGACGTCGATCTAGTTCAGCCTGTTAGTGCTAAGATGGTTGAACCAGAGGAAAAAAAACCCCCAATGAGGTATAAGCCATTGCCCTAAAATTTTAGGGAAAAATTTTCCTTTCCCCGCCCCAAAATTTCTGGCAATAAAAAAAACCCGGGATCAATGACCCCTCTCCAGAACCCTGACACTATAATTTGAATTATTTCCCCCAGAAATGCATCTAACCCTTTTTGACCCCGTTATTGAATTCCCCCTTTGACAATTCCCTTTGGGCAGGAATTCCATGTCTCACTGTTTCAAACAGTAAAGAACCCCTTTCTATTTTTTTCGTAGAAACTTTTTTTTCCTCAAGACTGAGGTTTGCCCCTTGTTTATATACAGCCGGGTTTAAAATAAATCTTGGAAGCTCAAAATTTCCTTTTGATGTATTTAAACAATTTATTAGCCCCCCCGAAGCGTCTTTTCTCTAAACTAAATAACCCTAATTTCTTGCCAATCTTTCTGTGTACTGTAGCCACCCAGTCCTTTTATTATTTTTTTTCCCCGTTTTTGTACCTTTTCAAGCTCACAATGTCTTTCCTGTGCACGGCCCCCAAAATGTACACAATATTCCATTTGTGGAAACCCAGGATTGTATAATGGGAGAATAATGTTCTATCTGTGCCTCTATCCCCCTTTTAATCCCCCCATGATCCATTACCTTGGGCTGCTGTTTTGAAGGGAGCTACATTTTTAAAGTTTACGTATAGATTTCCCAAGTCTTCTCCATGTCCTTTACCCATGTTTTTCCATTTTAACTTTTTAATCATGTAAGGGAAAATTTTTCCTCCCCATGTGCAAAACCTTGATTTATCTATATTAAAAACCCCATCTCCATTTCCTCCCCAGGCCCCCAACTTATCAGACCCTTTTGGGTAATAACAATTATCCCTTTTGTTATTACGTTACAGAGTTTTGTATCGTCTGGAAAAGATCGAATTCTATGTGAAAACCCCTGTGAAGATCATTAATGAAAATGAAAGAGGATGGGGCCCAATACGGACCCTTTGTGGTACCCCCACTAGTAACAGGGATCAAGTTGAGTATTGAAAAAACCCTTTTAAATTATCCCCATTGTTTTTTACAGTGAGCAGTTGCCTACCCTTTTGCACACATTTTTCCCCCACCCAAGCTTTCTTTTTTTTCCCAAACCCCTTTTTTACCGTAAAAATTTTTTAGAAAAATTAATTATGACATCCGGGCCCTCACCCTGATCCAGTTAGCAAATTCCTCTGAAGCTGTTTTAATTAGTCTGACGGGACGACCTCAAAAACCCCATGCTGGAATGGGGTTATAATTTATTTTTCAGTGAGATATCCAGGATGCTTTTGAGAAATTCAACTTTAATTTACAACATGGTTAAGTTACCGGCCATAGTTTCCTGGATCTTTTTTGACCCCTTTTTGAAATATTGGCACCACATTTGTTTTCCCCAAATCCTTTGGAACATATCCCTTTATTAGACAGTCCATAAATATTAAGAATGGGGGCCTATCATAAATCATTTAACTCCCGTAGGACAGTGGGGTATACCGTCAGGGCCTGGGGATTTGTTTTTTAATCTTCCTAAGGGGAGTGATTCTTCCTGGCTTAGACCAGAAACTTTTAAGTTGGAGTTTACCTCATCCCTTTTTAAAACGAATCATCCTCCCGGAAAAATACAGTGGAGAAGAAATTGTTTAATGGTTTTTTTTTTCCTCACCCCTCTATGTCTCTCCCTCAGTTTTTTTTAAAAGGGGCCCAAACTTTTTCTTTTTAATTTTTTTTTACTATTTATATAGTTTAAAAAAATTTTGGGGTTAGTTTTACTTTCTTTTTAAATACTCTTTCTGCTCCAGCTTTGCTGCCTTTATTTTTTATTTTACACACTTTATTTTTTTTCCCCTATATTTTTTTCTTTCTTTTCTGCCCTCTGCTTTAGTAGCTAAACGTTTCTTTTTTTTTTTTTATTCCCCCTTTACACCTTTTGATCCAATTGGGTTTTTCCTTTTTTCAATTATTTTTTATATATGGTTTTACCTCTCACAGTGGCGCCTAAGAGTTTTTAAAGATCTCCCTTTTATTTTTTGTTCTGCTATTTTTAAAACCTTGGTCCCAGTAAATACATTTTAGTGCCTCTTAACGGGTAAAATTTAGCCTTCCTCAAATTAGTGTTTTTGGGCCCAGAAAAGGAGCTCCATTGAAGGATAATGGAAGTTTATTTTTTTTTATGGTCATATTCCCTAGGGCCCCCAACCTGACCCTTTTTTAATCTGTCAGGTCCCTTAGTAATATTTTGTTAAAAAGGGTTCCTTATCGGTTCCTGCACCATTTGGGAAAAAAGGGAATTTTCTTTAGTTATAGAAAAAAACTTTTCCTTTTTGAGAGTTTCAGGTTTCAGATTCCCAGTTTTTTGTCGGAAGTTAAAGTCGCCCAGAAAAAAACCCCATTCGATTAGATGCTTCATCTATTTGCCTGAGGAACTATTTCTTAGGGTTCTGTTTTTATTTGGGGCCTATAGCAGACCCTTTTTAGATTATTTACTGTTACTTCTCCCTGTATATTTCCCTAGGATTCCCCCTGTTCACTACTGTACCTATATCTTCCCCCCAGTGTTGGGTTAGACAGGATTTTACATAAACAACACCCCCCCCTTCCCGGATTTACGGGGACTTCTAAAAAAAACGTAAAAACCCCAAGTTAACCGCCCAGGGTAGCTTTGTCAGCATGCTAGTTTCCCCAATTTTGTATATTTTTTCTTTCAATTAATACTTCTAGTTTTCATTTGGTCCCATGCAATTTGAGATTTCCCAGTTTTTTATTCCTTTCCCGCTTTTTTCTTGAACCCCCTCCCCCAATCCCCCCGTTTATTTTAAAAAATTCCCCCCCCTATCTTCACTATCTTTCACGCTATATTTGTGTTTTCCCCCCCCCCATCCTGTTTAAATATTCCTCCAGCTTTCCCTGCCTTTTTTCCCCCAATTCGCGCCACCCTCCCCATTTTGGTGCAGCCCGTCCCCAAACAAGAGCCTGACCCGACAGAAGTCACCCAGTTCTCCAAAAACCCAAATCCCTCTTCCACACCAATGTTTGAGCCATTTTCACTTCTCTAATCTCCCCCGCCCCTCTGGTGTGGCCCGTGGAACAAAAGGGAAAATTTTGAAAAAATTTTACCCCGGGGTCCTTTGCCTGAGTTTTTGCCCAAATCCCTGAAATATTTTTAAGGACACTCCCACCCACCTCTAAAATTTGTCATTGGTGCCAAAGTGGACCATACACTGGGTTTCACCCGCCCAACCCACAATCTGTCAGCCCGATCCCCGATATTTTCGAACCCCGGGGGCCCCCCCGGGAAAAACTACTGTTCGACGATCCCGGTCTTTTTGGGGAGATTGCCTGTCTTTCCCCTAATAATGAGTCCCCAACTACTGCCCTGTTAGCCTGCCCTGTATCCTAATTCCCATCTTACTGGAGCAGACAGGGGTATTTTCTTTTCTGCCAATGAAATTTTTGAGCTGACGTCCCCCTCATCGCCCAATTTGCAAATTTTTTTGGGGTTTTAAACCAGATCAGGCTGCCCCCTGCACTCTTCCCTCTCCCCTTCCCTTTCTACTGTTTTTCCCAGCTAGCTGCCTCAGTTCCCAACCCCCATGCTACCCCCCCCTCACATCTAACCTGCGATGTATTGCCCCAGTGAGCAGTAAAATTTGCTTCCAAGTTGGCAATGGCCTTTAGTGTGCCACTTGCTCATTTAGATCCCGGTACGGGCTTTAAAAAGGCAGTGTGACCATTTGCCAGCGTATGCCCCCTCGAACTGTTGCCAAGGATGGATACATTTCACAGGTTTGGGACTGGACAGCATTTTTCAAAATGGAAAATCATGGGGGATGTTACCAAATAAAAAAAAAAAGAAAAAAAAAGAAAACAGATACAAATATGAAAAATTGTATAAAACTGCCTTTTTAAACCCAAATCTAAAGTCCCCCCCTATTAAGTCTCACACTTAAGCAAAAAAAAACATTAAAAAAAAAAACAGAACCCAAAAAACAAAACAGACACACTCGCCCCTCAGAATATGCTAAAACCACTTTCTTATTCCCTTTTCCATTTTCAAAAAATTGACAATATGATGTTTGATAGATTCTTTCTATGAATTACAAGGTTTAATGTAATAATTGTGGCCCCTATAACAAAAAAAAAAACGTCCTGGAGAACTCCCTTTAAAATTTTTTGATATTCAAATTTTTTGAGAGTACTAGTAGATAAGTGATGTACTAGTATAGTAGTACAACACAGTTTGGGGACACAGAAACATGCAGCCCAATATTTTACTGCCCCTTGGCCCCTTTACCCCTTTAAACCGCATCCTAAATTTGTCAGCATTGTAGACTTTCAGAGCCATTATTTTAAATGTAGATTAAGAAGAGTTAAAGTGTCAGTCCTGCTCAGGTTCTGGGGAAATTTAACCCCGGGGCTTTAAAGTGATCTGAAAATTTAGTGTATAAATATAGATGAAAAAAATGTATTCTTTTGATTGTAAGATTTGCTGCAAGTAAGGTGGGGGTGTGATGATGTCACCACTCCTCAGTGAGGGAAGCCACCCTAATGAGAGGGAGATCCCCCCCGGATTTTTAAGCTGTAAAACAGGAAAATTTTGAAAATGTATAAAGCCTAACTGAGAAAACCCCTTTAACTGTTCTCATGATTCTACAGTGTTTAACCTAAGAAAATGTGTAGTATTAAAGGGGGTTTTTCCCCACATTGTTTACTTAACTCAGTCCTGTTTTCGGTTTCAGTTTTTTAACAGGGGAGTGTTTTTTTGTCTTTACTGGCCCAGTGATGGCTCGAGGCCCCCTGGTCGTAACCAAGCGATCACGCTGGCACCTAAGGAGAGCGCAAACATGTTGTAGCTATAGCAACCCCAGGAGCGAGCAGCCCAAACAAGGGGGGATATCTGCGGTAGGACACTGATAAAGGAACATATTGCAAATTGATTGTTTCTGCAAGCTTTAACATAAAAAAACAAAAACCTTGAGTGAGACAACCCTTTTAAATCCCGAGGGGCAGATTAGAAGCCCCAAAAAAATTCAGACAATTTGGGGTTGGGGGGTTGCAAGATCCCTTTTTAAACGAAATTTTTTGGGATGAACAACCCTTTAAAATTTTAAAAACCCCCCCCCTTTTTCCCCAAAAGGGCTGGGTTTTCAGTTAGATTTTCCGACAGTTTTCGGATTTAAAATCTGTCTGTAAACTGTCAACCCTCCTCACAGACTCTTATAGAAAATCTGAGTTGTAGTCTACACATTTCGGATTTTCTAACGGCAAATTTGACCGTCTCAAAAACTTTGAACATGTTCATTCTTCCACCCGGTTTTCGGGGCAGAACATGAACTATTCAATGCATTGTCATTAAAAAAATGACAAAATACCAGTCGGATAATCTGACTGGTATTTTGCCATTGCCGTGTGGACGGACCCTAAGAATTGTATTAATGGCTATGTGTTTTTGTAGAAAAAAAGTGTGCTTTATGGCAAAATTGTGCTGCAAATTAACCTAGGAAGTATAGGCTTGCTCTCAGCATCATAATGCAGCTGCTACGTTATCATATGATTGCTTTTTGTTCCACACACCCTCTGCATCATCAGAACCAAATTTTCGCACATCCTGAAGATAAAACAAATATAACCTAAGAAAAATATGAACAGTCCTTTGAACATCCCACTTTCCGGTTTATCAGATTACATGTTTCTAGCATCATACAGAGTTTCCTTCAAACACAACATAAATAACCCCAGACTTTCTTTTTATCTTTATTAGCAAGGCCAACCCCAGAGATCACCATAGCCCATGTCAGGAAAGCAATACCTGTCAGATCTGTTATCAATGGTCTGAGCTGTGTGAGGACATCCTGTGCATATTGACAGTACCAGAACAGATGGTGAATGGTCTCAGTACTGCCACAGCGGGCTCTAGGGCACTGCTCAGATCTCACCAGTCCTCTCCTCTTATGTACCTCCCTGACTGGAGAACTAACCAGGAAATGGGTGAAACGTTAAAAATGTCAGTCTATACTAGCTGCCTCAGTAATGGTTTCTAGAAATATTTTTATGGCAATGTCATGTTCTCAGATTTCTGGAGATGTCAGACCTGGCTCACACAGCTACTGAGAATGTCCCTTGTTAACAAAACTTGTTTATGCAGGACATAGTGCGGTAAAATGGTCAGAACACATTTTTCTTTCTGTATTGCGAGGGTGGCAAAGCATTTGTGTTGTGATGCATATGTGAACGTATGTGCTTTATACATCTAATTAGCATGCACGAGCCCACACACGAATTACTATTTTGTAGAAAAAGGTGGGGG